>NDGN011514140.1:4771-26569 GCA_002564285.1 Tympanoctomys barrerae
TAAGCGCTTCCCTGGCAAGCACAAGGGCCTGAGTTCAATCCCTGGTTCCACCAAAAAAAAAAACCCTCAGCCAACGTTTTCCTCTGAGAGTAGAGGAAAGGGAAACTCAGTTGTCCTTATCTGCTCTAGTGCTTGCTCATTATTGTTTTACATACTTAAAATTGAAGACATTATGCTCTCTTCTTTAATAGTAATTCCACAGTTCTTTGGCTTTTCCTTATATTTGAGTAAAATGAAAAATTTCTTTTAGTTATGCTCTGTTGATCTCTTTGTTTAATGGACTTGTACAAGGACGGGACTTGACCTTGGCCCATTATCTGGTCTCCCTCACTTACATATGGTTCATTTTCTTTCTCTTTGAAGACAACCTTGCCTCTGTGAGTTAAAATCCTTTTGTAATTATATCCCTTGACCTTTTCTCTTTAAAAAAAAATTACAGTTAGAATAAGCAAGTATTGCAAGCTTTTAAATCTAGAACTTATTTTTATCTCTGTGTTTATATTATATTAAGGCAAACAACTATTATTGCTGATAATGAGGACTGAAAATCATCTGAGATAAACCCCCTAAATTCAGATATGATTTAAATCTTAAGACATTAAAAGAAAAAACTCGAATTTAAAAGGGCCAGCCAAATAGCTCAGCAGATTGAAGTGCCTGCAAACAGGCTCAGGGGCCAAGGGTTTGATCCCTGGGCTTGCCATGTCAGCCCCGCCCCTGGGGCATGCTGAGACAGCATTTGAGACTGGGCATGGTGGTGCACATTTGTAATCCAAGCACTTGGGAGGCTGTAAATAGGAGAGTCACTATGAGTCTGATCTAGTAATGTGACCCTGAACACCCTGCAGACCTTTCCTTACAATATAGGAAAAAAATTTAAGAATTCATAATAAGGGCTGGGGAGATAGCTCAGTGGTCTAAGCTCTTGCCTGGCAAGTGCAAGGACCTGGTGCAATCTCCAGTACCCCAAGCCATGCTAGTCCCTGAATCCCAGGCATGGGTGCCCCGAGCTGGCCACCAGTTACAGGTGGTGCAGGCCTGTAATCCCAGCACTGAGGAGGCTGAGACAAGAGGATCACAATGAATCTGAGCTGTGTAGGGAGATCCTATACCAAATAAATAAAAAGATGAAAACAAACAAACAATAATTCATGATGAATGTGACTAACTCTAGAGTTCTTCTCAGACTTGTATTTTGTTAGATACTAAGTTTCCTCTTGTGTCTGAATATGCTAATGAAGTCAAACAGATGCAAATTTAAGCTACCATAGCAATTAATCTGTCTGTGACAGGCAGAGCACAGGTGGGAGGAGAAGCAAGCTCTCTGCTAGAGCACTGTCACCAAAGCCTTGAAAGCCAGCACAGCTGCTGGGTGACAACCTGTGGCAGGTAGGGTTTGGCCTGGCTCAGGTGCGTTTCGCTCCAAGCAGCTCTTCTGTACAGAGAAGAAAAGGTTTGCTTTTCTGCACACATCCATTTACATACAAAGGTTTTCCAAGCTCTTTGCCCACTCAGGAAGATAAACCAAGAAGGAGACAGGGATTGGGAAGGGCTCCTGATGAGACCCCAGGCATTCAGCGGCCGGACTCGCGGCCCAGCATTCGCAGCCAGCGAGGGACAAGGCTCCAGCTGCAGCAAGGGCGGCGCTGCTCTCTGGCAAAACTCTCCACATTCTAGCTTTCACGCATCTCAAACACAGCAAGGTGAGCTTTGCTTCCTACAGCTTCTCTAGCCCTGGAATGAAACTGTCTTGCGCAGCCCCTTGCTCTCTCCCCTGCTTCTCAGGATGATGGGGCCATGAGGTGCAAACCCACTTGTTCTCCATTCAGGCTTCCTCATGTGTGCTCACCCCTTCACTCTCCCAGCCTGTCTACCCTGACAGTTCTGCCCACCCTGGGGCCACAGTCTGCCAATACTCCCTGGGGACGCTGCTCGCTTGGGACCCCACTTCACTGGACACTTTGTCACGCAAGTGCATTTCCCCACCTCACTACACAGTTCTTCTTCAAGTCAGAACGGTTGGACTTGAAAATCCCCCTTTCCAGAAAGCCCCCAGTAAGGGCCTTCCTAGCCTCCTTGCCATCACTCCAAGGGCAAGGTCAGCCTGGTCCCCTGAGAGTCCACCTTCTCAGCCTGGTCCCCTGAGGGTCCACCACATGTTGCTGCCCCAGCCCAGGCTTGCCGCTAACAGCTTGCACTGTCTGTGCATGGCTGGCCTGCCTTCCCTGCTGGCTTGGGTGCCTGCCTCTTACACAACACAGATGTCGGTCCTTTAGTCCTAACCTAAGTCCTGGGTTCTCGCGTGTGTGTGTATGTGTGCACGCGCGTGTCACCTGAAGACCACCCCACCCTGCTCCCACAGAAGACACTCACACCACCACCAAAGCACCAAGTCAAACTAAATTCTTCTTCTCTGCCCAAGAAAAGGACTTCCTAACTTCCCATAGGCTAACTTTCCGCCATCATAGGTCCCCTACTCACCTGGCCTAGCGACCTAGTGGAAGCCTGTCACCTGTCTTTTCACCAGTGTTTTTAATTTGCCACAACTCCTCACAGTCACCTGCATACTATGCACACGCCCCTTTCCCGTGGGCATCATGTTCCCTTGGTCCCCTGATCTCCCCCAGACCCACCTCCTCTTATGGACCAGAAGAGGAGAAAGCAAAACTCCTCAGCTGCCCGGGACAGGTAAGTGCTCAGCAGTGGCATCCCAACAAATGTAGCAGAGGTGAATAGTCACGCTGGCGATCCAAGTTCCTTCTGCTCTACCAAACCTACACGCAGGCCAGGACAGGCTGATGCAACTTCTCTGTTGCTCTTCACCACCCAAGCTGTAACTCAGCCAATACCTTCTCAACATGTGAATGCGTGCAAACGCATGCGCGCGCACACACACACACTCTGCTGCTTCAGCCAAGGGGAGACCCTGCCTAGGAGCCCATGTCTGGCCAGTTCCCCTCAGAGAGCAATGACTTGATCAATTAAGGCCCAGTTTAACCAATGGCACAGAGGAGTACATCTCCTCCCTCTAGCACATTTAGATACAAGGAAAAACATTTTTATTAAAAAGTTAAAGATCTCCACTTTCAAAGCCATGCTAGGCTTGCTAACACAGAGGGATGTGAGGATGCTGGGGCAGCTGTAAGTGTATGAATGCTTCCTCAGCATATAACTTGCTGGAATGTTACTGTGTTTGCCCTCTCTGAAGCCTTCCCAGGGCAAATAGGACACATAAGAAAAGGTGCTGAATAAAGTTAAAAGGTAAATGCACCACACTTGTTAGGAGAGCTTCTGTGATGGCAAAAATACAAAGAACGATGAATATTGGGGGTGCTGTGGGCACCAGAGCCCCTACGTCCTGTCGGTGGGAACGTGACATGGGGAAGCCTGTGGAAAACAGCATGGCCATCCTTAAAGTGAAACAGAATCCTCATGGGACCTGTGAATCTATTTCCAGGAACATCTTTAATTAAACGGAAGGCAGGCATTGAGCGGGTACCTGCATCCGTGTTCCTCGACTCACAGAGTTATTCATCGTAGCCAAACATCAATGGCTACAATGCAGCCCCAGCAGGGGTCACATCTGTCAGGGACCTCATCTTTTTTCTGCAGTACCTAGGATTGAACCCAGAGTCTTTCCACCAAGCTACATCCACAGCCAGTTTTTCATTTTATTTTATTGTTTTAAATTGTGAAATGGTCTTACCAAATCACTAAGTTGCCCAGGCTGTTCTTAAACTTTTAATCCTCTTGCCTCGGGCTCCCAGAACACTGGGATTACTGGCATGTACCACTGCATCCAACATACATACCTTAATATGTTATTTGGTCTTTAAAAAAAGGGAATTATATTGCATGCAAAAATATACGTATGCCCAGAATACACCATGTTAAGTAAAGTAAGCCAAACTCTATCTCTGGAGTCACATTTATAGAAACAAAAGGTAGAATGGGGATTTCCAGGGCTGGGGGAGAGGGTGACAGGGTACTGTCAATAAATGGGTACAGTTTTATTTTGTAAGATGAAGTGTTCTGGAGACGTTTATACAAAATTGTGAAAGTACTTAACACTACTGAACCATGCACTTATGGATGGTTATGCTGATAAGTTTTATGTGCATTTCAGCACTATTTAAAAAACAGATAAATTACAGACAAGATTAATTGTTCAAATAGAAATATCTGGCATGAAAATCTATCCAGTGCTGTAGACATAAACTAGCAAGTATCCTAATTACACATCCTGTAATCTGGGATCAGTGTTGTGCAGAAACTTATTGAGAACATAATAAAATTGTGTTGAAAGATAATCTTTTCAAAGGAAGGTCTTTCATAATTCCGTGTATTACCCACTGAACTTACAGGGAATTTCAAATGCAATGTGCATTATATTTACTGATTGCTCTTTTTGCTGAATCCGCTGGCCTGGCAGGAACTCAGAAGTCACCAGAAGACAGCTTGGGTACAAAATCCCTTCCCTGGCGCACCCGAGGAGCATTAAGCTGCCTGTTCTCCAAAAATGCCGACAATAAGGGGCAGTAGTGCTGTCCACTGGACCACACAGGCCATTTCTGTGAAATGCTGAGTTGTGACTGTGCTCTGAACCGGCCAGCTCCTCCCTTCCTCTCCCAGGGTGTCTGTTCCCAGGGTGACTCTCTGCCCCCCACAGAATGCCTGCACCTGTGTCCATGTAGCCATGTTCCAGGCATCCAGCTGAGCTAACCCTACAGCTGACCCTGTATGTGACCATGCCCCACAGCCCTGTTCCCCACCCCAGAACAGAGGTCATGGATGTTTAGGTCTTTGAAATCTAGGAAATCTGTCTGTGCCTTTCCTACAAATATTTACTATGAATAAAAGGCAAATTTCTATCCAAGAATTGGGGGGAAATATCAGAATTCAGCACCAGCTGAAGGCTCCTCTTTGATCAGAAGCAGGTAGAAAGTGAGGATCTGCTATTTTTGGCCTTTTGATGTTCCTTGGTTTCGGTCACAGAGACTTCTGCTGGCTGGATTTCCCGGAAGGCTTGAAGGCAATCAGGGGCCCTGTCCCCAGATGTCTGACTCTCCACCATTCTTCACTTCCTCTTTCTGATCTTCTCTGATGCCCCAGCACCCAACCTGTTTGTCTCTCTATAAAATCTGGTGACACCATCTGCAAACACGGTACTCCTAATAGGAGAGTGAGAGGCAAAGGTGACCCTGACATGCAGCGCAGAGTGCAGAGGAGAAGAGGGCATCCAGCTGTCATCTCACCCGCAGAGACCAAGAGGGCATCAGCAGTTGGAGTCCTGACTGCAAAGAGTGTCCACAGCCCCTCCTCCCTTCTACCCCATATGGTTTAGATCTAAAATGTCCCCCTAAGGTTTCATGCATTTGGAAGGTTATGGTTAAGGGGGGCACCAAATGTGCTGTTTGGAGGTCGGTCACTTAGGGTGGGAGCTGAAGGGCCCCCAGCTCTGTGCTTCCTCCATTCTTTGGCTTCTGGTGGGGGGGAGCAGCTCCCACTGTGCCATTTTTGCCTAGAGCTAGGTGATCACGGACAGAGCCCACAGAAACTGTGGCCCAAGTGCAGTGTGTCCTCTTTTAAGTTGTGCGGGTCCGATATTTCATCCCAATGACAGGAAAGTGACTCATATGACGCCTCACCAGAAGCTGGACCAACTGGTGCAGCTTGCCCAGCACAGCACTCCCCTTGTCCCTTCTGAAACTCATAGGCGGATTGCTCTAAAACATCAGCCAGATGAGTGTCCCTCAGGGAGCTGACCCGTAGCGGGGTGGAGCTGGTAGGGTGTGGGTGTGGCCCCAACTATCGAGGAGGAGAAGCATGAGAACTTGAGGAACATTGGGGGGTAGCAGGGAGGGCATATTTCACCTTTCAAGTCAGATTTGTATCCCTTCAAAAAAAATTTGTGAAGTTTCTGAAGGCATTCTTTAACAGACCAAAAATATCTGGCCCTAATCATCTTAAATGAGTTAATTGTTGCCCAAGAAATGAATCTCACCCACTGGTGTTCACGAAGTATCATTTGAAAACAGAATTTCATTACTTTAATTGCAATGCCAGTTTCAATAAACTTATTTGCATTCTTGTTAAAGGTTTAAAAATAAACACCACAACAGCTGTAGGCAAGGAATGTTTTACAGCTGGATGGGAGGCAGGAATAATTTTCTCACCCCCGTCTCTGCTGGGAGCTGAGGTGTCTCAGGGATGAACAAGTTTACAGTAGGGAATTCCATGCTCTAGAACTGTGGCTTTCATGAAACTCTTGGCATTGTGTGCCAAAGATTCCCCGGTTATTAAGAGTGGCACAGCACTCTTCAGCTCAGAGCTTTAACAATGTATATAGCGAATGCTTCTGCTATGTCCACAGTTGTGTCTGTTCCTGGGGACCAGTGTTTCTCAGTTTCCCGCAGGTGGGAGGTGGTTTCTTCCAAGGGCGCTGTGTAGAGACAAGCCACAGAACAGCTGGTACAAGACCCACAAGGTACACCTTATGTGTCCCTGGATGGGTCCAGAATGACTCAACGGAAGTCATGTTTACAGCATATTATTATGATACATATAGTTATACGGCATGTTCTTTTCAATAAGTGTATACACAGCTGTAGTGTGAGACACACTGAAGTGTGTTAATAACCTCACACAATTAGAAGACACGCTCATGGAAGTGGGGACAGCCAGGGCACAGTGCTCTTCCCAGGACAGTAGCCACCTGCATCCTGACTGCGGGCCCCAGAAAAGAACAAAGTTCAGAATTCCTGCTACAGTTTCTGCTGCATGTATATCACTTTCAAATCACCTTCAAGTCGAAACCATTGTAAGTTGGGGACTCCTTGAGGTCTTTGAAAAGCCTGTTTACATGGGACCATTAGAGTGGACCCCAATCTGCAGTGACTCGTATCCCTAAAGCCAGGGAAGGGATTTGGACGCAGACACACTAGGAGAAGGCCATGTAAAGATGGAGCAGTGACCATCCGGGTGGTGAGGCTACAGGAAGCCAAGGGGCATCTGGAGCTGCGACATGGAAGAGATCCTCCCCCAGCTCAGCTGATGTCTCAGTCTTGAACTTTAAACCTCCAGAACTGTGAAACAATTTGTTCTCATTGTATAAGCCTTCCAGGGGTGCTTTATTAGAGCAGCCCTAGGAAACCAATGTGAAAGGAATGCAGCTCTGAAACCTGGCTTCACACAGATCTGTCAGTCCCAGCTTCCTTTGCCCTTTCCTCCTTTTTCCTTCCTGACTCATGAGCACAGACTCTCTTACTGGTGTCCAGAGAATAAACACAGGGGTATGGGCTGAGGGCAGAGGCAGAGTCTGCAGTCAGCAGCTGCCTCTGGCCAGGCCATACTTCCAACTCCTGGTGTTTACAAGGAGTGATTGAAAATACAGTAAATGTTTCATTTTTTAAAATGTATCTCAGTAGATTAAATTAAAGCCCCCAGAATACACTTCCTCACTTCCAACACACTTTCCCCATCATTCTTGCCACTTTCTGAAGCAGATCTATAGGTCCTCTTTCGTGAGTGTCTAGATGTAATTAAAAAAAACCCATCAACGCTGTTGTCAAGTGCAATCCAACAGAAACCAGGCTGGTAGTGACATCACTGAGTGTTCTCATCCACCTTACTGGATCTTGCAACTTCTGGTTCTTCCCAAAGTCAAAGTAGCCATGAAAGATAAACATTTTGAACTGACTCAAGACACTGAGCCTGCCATCACAGCACAACTAAGGACAGCAAGAAGCGTCCAGAGCTGCTTCAGAGAGTGGCAAGAGTGATGTGTGATGTGTGCCTGGAGTGGAGAATTTTGAGAGTGAAGTGTGTTTGAAGTCAAGGGGACTATTTTAAGGGTGAATAATGGCAATGTGTCTTTACTGTGATTATTCGTTTTTAAAGTTAAACATTCCCCATGTTTTCTGTCAGGCCTTGTAGGCTGACCTTGACCTTGGCTCCTGCCTTGTGCCAAGCATGGCCTCCGTCTGGCTCTTGATGGGTCAGCAGTCCCTTGGTCGTGCACTCAGGCTGGGTTCTAGAAGCAACACCAGGTCAGACCTAGGTGCACCTTCGTTGACAGGGTAAGGGGGCTGGAGGGCCACGCCTGTGAGCTCCACCAAGGAGGCTCATGTGTGAAGTGCACCCACAAAACACAGTATCTGCTTTTAGGGTTTTCTTGGGGCCAGTCATCAGGCAAAGAGGTCTGCACCCTGGAAACACTTCTGGTAACTGCAGGAACCTATAGAACAATGGAGAATTGCCTTATTCTATGCAGAGAACCTCTTCAGGATCCTGGTGGCAGGCATCCTTAACTGAGTGCACCAGAATGTTCTCTGCAGCTTTGTCTCAGAGCCTGGTCACAGACATACCAGGTGGGAAAATTACGCAGCACCAAAAGAAGCAGGAAGCATGGCTGCAAGTACATCTTGGAAATGGGTTGTTAAGGCAAACAATGCAAACTGTAGAACATACAAAGAATGATAGAAAGAAATATAGAGAACGTTTAGATCTTTTAATGGATCATAGGAAAAGACATATTTGAGGTGAATCCCCTCAGAATGCTCACCTTCACTTCAAACACACTGCTTGTATCTAGATGGGCTGCCCAAAGCCACAAGCCCTCACAGGTGGAGCTTTTTGGAAGTGGCTGGGTCTAGGGGTGTGAATATGGATTAGGGGCGTGTTATAACTAAATCATGTAGACCACTGATTGGTTTAGCATCATTCTGGATGGATAATTGGAGGACCCACGGGCAGCACCACCCAATAGGCTTACAACTGGGGTCGTATAAAAGGAAAAGCTGCTGCCTCCTGCTTGCCACTCCATGGACTATTTCTCCTCTGCCATGTCCCTCTGCCTTGCCACCCTGCCTTGAAGCCAGCTACTTATGGACCGAAACCTCTACAAACTGAGCTATCATCTACCTTTCCTACTTGTGGATATAAGGTATTTCGTCACAGCGAAGGCACGTATTTATTCCTTCAGTATTTTGACTCTCTGAATCAGTTCTGGAGGTCTTTCCTGAGTGTCTTCTGTTGCACTGAAAACCCAAAAGTCATATGATACCGCAGCCACGAATAAGGACACGGCGCACTGTCTTCGCGCGCCTGCCTTTCCCGTGCGTGGCTCTTGGCAGCAGCGTTCTCATTTTTTATCACATCTCATAGAGACGCTCACAGAATGGACCTCCATGCCTGCTTCAAAAAGTGGTAAAGATGATGGAAAAAGTACGTTCCAATGGCGGGGGTGTATTCTGAGGGGGCTTAATGGCAATGTGCCTTTTACTGTACTAAATTTGGTTAGATGTTCACCGTACATTTTGACCACATGTTATGTAATTTTGATTCCCTAAATTTTAAATATATAAAACCATCCAATGTATTATTATTATTATTATTATTAATGTATTTGGTTTTTACAGGGTCTTACTATACAGCTTGGACTCGTGGTGATCCTCCTGCTTTCAGCCTCCTCAGGGCTGAGATTACAGGCACGTGCCACCAATGCCCAGACTCCGTGGCCAGCTCAGCCTGCCCTGGGGGTGGGGCTGGCATGGCCTGTGGTGCCAGGGATCAACCAGCAGTCCCTGCACTTGCCTAAGCTTGCCTAGGCAGGTGCTTTAGTCTGCTGAGCTATCTTGCTGGCCCCTCAATGTGTTATTATTTATAAAATATTTTAAACAAAAGGTACAAAAGCAGATCGGAAGGCCTCCTGCAGTGCCTACTGAGGGGACTGAAGGAGGAATGAATTGGAAGGGGTAAAAAAACCATTGGAATATCTTTTGCCAAAATGTTAATTCTTGCTTTTCTTTATGTTATATCAAAAAGTAAGAAAAAGATATTTTAAAATATGCCAGCGTAATTACATATCTAACTGGATGCTGGTATCTTTGTTAACATTTTTCTTGTATTTCCCTATAATTTTATGACTCCCCCAAATATCCAAGGTAAAGATTCTTAGAAGGATAAAGCAGCTTTCAGAAGTATTCAATGCTCTCTGCAAAGCCAATGGTACATGTGATCTAATTTCGGAGATGGTGCTAGAAAGAGCTGGACTTACTGACTTCAGGGCCAGGCCTGGCCCTCAGCTTACCCACTTGTGGGGTGAGACTAGCGCCAGGCTAGGTAAGTCTCTGTGTGGTGAACTTGGGATCCCCAGCCTAATCTTGGGGAGCAGCTGTGGGTGTCAGTTGACATGTTTGAGAAACAGATTCTGAGATTCTAAACTGCTGAGTGTGCATCAGAGAGGCATGGGCACAGTACATATGGCTTGGGGGCTGCAGGGCCAGCTAGAGCTCTGAAAGAGATCAAAGCTAGTCTGGCCAAAGTGGATCAGCATAGAGGAGCCTGTAGCTGAAGCAGGCAGCTCAGCGCAGAGGACAGGAGCTCTTCTAACTGGGATGAGGTGTGAACAGCAGAGGTGTTCACGTCTTCTTCTAGGTTTGCATCTGTGTCCTAGAGACTCAAGGTCCTCTTTGCCGAGGCCCCTGTGAGTGTGAGGGACAGATAGCACCCCAGACCAGGCCAGGCTGTAGCGCATCTTTGTGCACCTTTGGAACACTGATCAAAGCACACTTAGAAATAATGTCATCAAGCCTAGATCGCAGTGGTGGTGAACCTATGGTACACATGCCACAGCTAGCTGTTTGTTATCATTGAGAGCTCTGAAGGGATCCCCAACACCAGCCTAGAAGAAGAATGTGTGAGATGAGCCCAAGCTCGGGCAATGAAAGTATCAGACACTCTTCTTTCTAAAGCCACAGGTCTTCCTAAAGATCTATCCAAGTGATGGCCAGCTCTGAAACAGGGCTGGCTCTACTTTCTTGGTCATCTTATTGCTCAGAAATAAGGAACTATAACATTAATTGAGATGGTCTTTTTACACATGTTTAGGAAATTCAGCAACACACAAGGGGAAGATCTCTTCTCTTCCAGCATGGATCTGGGCTGCTGAACTAATCTTTCTGCACCACAGTCTTATATGCATTCTCCTCCTCTCATTTTAGCTAACTCTAACTCTATCTTGTGACATGCAGTTAGGCAAGCCAAAGACACTTTTCAGGGCCAACACAGATGAGAATGTGCCTTCAGGTTTGGTGCCACTGAAATTGCTAACCCCTCTTGGGGGAAATTTCAGAGAATAGCTGAGGCCCAGGTGGCAGCCCAGTGGGTTCTAGAGCGGGGAGGAGAATCAGGAGTCAGAGAAGGAGGGTGCATTTCTAAGAGAGAGGCAGGAGTCAAAGCTGATCGGACAGATCTCCACAGGGTGTCTATGGAAAGGCAGGAAGAGTTTGCGAGAGCTACAGGCCAGGGCAGCCGGCTGTGGCCCGCAGGGAGCAGGCCGTGCCTGGAGGAGTGAGGTGGGCACAGACACCAGCTCGGCTGAGTCTGTGTGATCCATGTACAGCTGCTTCACGGAACTGGCTGCGCTCAGCCCCTCTGCGTGTCCTCTGCTTTGCAGAAGGGGTGTGTTTAAACTGAAACACACAAAAGCCCAAGATCTTTTCTAGCAGGATCGCCAAGGCAAGTGGAAGATGCAGAGGTGTCCCTCTTCTTCAGACTCTAGGAAGTAAACATCGATTTCTAGTAATCACCCCGAAACATCTCACAGTTAGCTGCTGTATACCTCCTCTATGCTCGCGAGGGCTGCTGGTCTGTGGCAGGACATTTGGAGGCTCTGGCAGTCATTTCTTTCCTGTGCCAATTAGCTCACCTGCAGTTGTCATTAAAGGCATTAAGGGACTTAATGAACTTTAAGCACAGGTCCAGGGAAGGGCAGCCTTTTGAGAGCAAGGTTCAAGGCCCCACGGCACTGTTCAGGGTCCCCATGACCAAGGCGTGGTGCTGCCTGGCCCAACAGCCCTCAGTCCTGACTGAGCTGCTGCACAAGGATGCCATGCCTTATTTATAAAGCAATCTCTCCTTCAGGGGCATTTAAATATTTCATAAATTTGTCTTATGAAATATGAAGCAACCTTACCTTTCTCATGACAGTCTTTTCAAACACAGAGTGATATTTTCAGCTCACATCCACTTATTATAGCAACGAGTGAAACGTTACTCAAACCAGGAAGAGTCTTGGTTGAACGATTCTAAAACTTGGTCTCTCTGCCCTTGTGGGGCTGCTTAGTTTAAATCCAATTTCCAACCTATATGATTCATGGGAAGACAATTTTAGACCAAATTTTTTTAAGCACAGGTCCAGGAACCCGTAAGACCTCCAAGGAGGCACGACACTGTCCCATGTTGGAGACCCAGGGCAGCACAAGGAATGCTGCAGTGATTGCTGTTCTGTCCCCGGCCGTCCTCACTGTAGGTGTGCGCTATGGAGAAATTCTTGCATATATAAACAAGGAAATGTGCCTACAGCAACGATATGCAAAAGCAAACAATGCAATGCAAACCAAAACCCAGAAACAGTGTGAGTGCCTACAGAAAGAATTGATGTGAACAGCATCAGGACAGAGTCTTTTTCCATCTTTAGGGGCCACTGATGGCTCTGGGCATAGGGAGAAAGAGGCTGGCAACATGGGACTTGTGCATGCCAAGTGATGCAGTGCAATAAGGCTAATTCTTAATGAAGTATTTTGCAGGTTCAGAATGATAAGATCCTGGTAAAACTCTGAAAGAGCCAGACCCAACTCCCAGCACAGAGCGGCTGGCTGTCCAGCTATGAATCAAGGAGGAAGTGGGATAGTTTGGAAACAAAATGTTCTCATGTCACATTTTCTCTGTTTTATGCCCAGAAAATCACTGAGACTCTAGAGCTGAGCCTTTTATTCTTTACATCTTACAAGACAGGGGTGAAGTTCTTGGCCTCAGAACACATTTGCTTTGTGGCTCATCCTGCTTGGTTTTGTTCCTTTTGGGGTGTCATTTCAGATCCCCTAGAGATTTTCTCATCAGTCACATGGAATCATCTCATACTGGAAGATGATGCTGTAACTACAGTTTGCTTAAATACTATCTTCGGGTGACTCTCATGTTAAAATTTTATTTCTGCCATCCTTGGTGTTTGCCATTTCCACGGCAGTAAGAAGACTAGATTCTATGTTTTTCCTAACATTTTCCTTCTATCTCTTTTGATTTCTCCCCTAGGATGTATCCAAATTCAAGGACACAAAATATCAAGATTACAAATTATGGAAAAAGTCAAGATCACTAAAAAATCTTTCCCAGGTGAAGAGACCCACTCCCAAGTGTGATGTCATGTTTCTCCATGGAAAGAACAGTCTTGGTTTGAAGTTCCCTGCTATTTCTGTGGGTCCTCCGATCTCTCTCAAGAGTGTGAAAGGCAGTGGCTTTCTAAGCACTCTGACAGGAACTTCTAAGCAGGAAAAATTTTTCTCTACAGTATAAAACCATGGGCCAGTGCAGTTTGTGATCACCATGGCAAGAGAAAATGGTCACTGTCTCCCACCAGAAATGACAAAACTAGAAATCTCTTAGAGATCTTTATGCTCGACCTGTGCCTGCTCAGGGTAGGAGGAGAGAAAGAAGGAGAAAGGAGGTGGGGGAGGCAGAGACAGTGATGCTGACGGAGCCTAAGGTGTTTGTTTGTTTGTTTCTTTCATTTATGTATTTGGTACAGGGTCTCACTATGTAGGTTGGACTCATAGTGATCCTCATGCTTTCAGCCTTCCCAGAGGTGGGATTACAAGCATGTTCCACTATGCCCAGTCTTGGTGGCCAGCTCAGCACACCTAGGGGCAGGGCCAGTGTGGCACATGGGGTTGGGGATCAAACCCTGGTCCCTAAGCTTGCCAAAGCAGTCACTTAGTCTGCTGAACTATCTCACCAGCCCTGGAGCCTAAGTTTTTCACCCAGGAAGAATGATGCAGATGATTCTACTATACCTGTCTGGAACAAAAGAGGGTCTCTAACATCCTAAGAGATTGAATTTCCAGGCCATTTCTTGTCTGTTGCCAAGTAGTAGTAATTATTCTGTGCTTAGTCTGCAAAGAAAGGGACTGTACTTATAATATGATTTAGAAGCAAGAAATCTGCAAGGCCGGGACCCTTCTACCTAATAAATCATGCTCAGCCGGGCACTTTGCTCCAGGGGCAGCCTAGGGTAACACTAGGTATGTAGCCAATTTGCTTTTCACTCCAGCAAGTGCTTAATTATCCCCCTTAGAACTGAAGGCATACATAGCGAGACATTTGAGGGGTGGCTTACTCCATTCTCTTCTCATGCATAAGCAGCAGCAGGGAGGCAATAGTTACAGAGAAGCATTACCTGGCAGAGGTATTAAAGAAAGTTCTAAGCTCTTGCCTAGAAAGTGCAAGGTCCTGAGTTCAATCCCCAGTACAGCAAAACAAAACAAAACAAAACAAAAAAACAAATAAACTTCCTTTACACAAAGTTTTGAGTAAAGAATAGAATGAGCTTTCCTCCCTAGGAAACTATTATTCATCCTTTCGAGCAGCTAAAATAATCCCTAATGAGCAGTGACTCCCAGCCTCCCGCGCCCTTAGGGAGCGGCTGTGCCCTTTACTGGTCCCTGACCTAATTCCTGGAGCACTGAAATGGAGCTGGTGGCCATACGTGACCGGAGGGGTGTGCTTCCTGTGGAGCTGGGTACTAACCTCAAATCCCTCTTATTATACTCCAGTTATTATTTTCTTTTTCTTAAGAATAAATAATCTTACTTTTCTGATTAAAAAAAAAGAATATTTCTCATCACAAAAGAGATGAAAGTCCAGAAAAATATAGGAATGAAGTAAAAATCTCTATCACACCATCACATAATGAGAACCACTCAGCACCATCGTGTGTGTCCTGCTAGAATTTATATGCATACATTCACGCTTATTTTTAATTTTGACTTAGAATGTAATTTGTGCTGTATTGCTGTCTCATGTCCTTCCTGCCTCCTGCATTTAACACACATGGATATTTTTTCTTATCAATAAACATACTGAATGCATTATTGATAAGTATTATCTTATTAATGTTCATTTAAGTGGTTGCCAGTTCATTATTACTATTATTATAAATAAAATGACAGGAAGGAGGCCAGGGAGTGTGCCAGGGGTGGTAGGGGGCCCCTGCATGAAGTGAGGACTCAGGCAGACCTTAGACACAGATGCATTCTATCTGTGAGGACCAGGCAGGGCATCGGCGGCTGTGGCTTTGAATGTTCAGAGTGACTGCAGCCACCTCTGAGCTTTCTGCCTTACCAGGAGGGCTTATCGACCTGTCCCCAAAGCCTAGAAGTAGTTACCAAGATTAATCTCATCTCACCAATGCGAGAGCATGCATCTCTCTTGGGTTAAAATCATCTACATAAGCTGACTAGGCATGTACTAGGGGGGCATCCAGAGTGCACCCAGAGTCGGGGTGGTGCAGCTCCGAGGCGCTTCAGAGAAACGAGACTGATGGGGAAATGCCAACTCTTGCACCCCAACCTCAGCCCCTGCAGTCACACCTCATTGTGCTGCCCTCTGTCCTCAGCAGCCACACAGCAGGGAACCATTCCAGCTCAGGGTCAGACCTTGGCCCTCAGCAAGAGGAGCGCTCCTATCAGTGCCCGTAGGTCTTGACATGAGCAGTTTCATCCACATGCTAGCAACACTGCCTCACTGGAGATTTAAGGAAAAAATTGGGAGCTATTTTTTAAAGAGAAAGGGGAAAAATATCCTAATATCAGACATAAGTTTTACAAGAGCTTGCAGATATTTATGAAATTCATGACAAGCTAAGTGTCTGTGCTGAGTCGTTGAGATTTAACTTGTCTAAACTCCTGCCTTCAATGATGTTAACATTTCCTCTTTTCCTTGATATTTTTCATGGTGTGGTTCTATATTTAAATAGTTCTAAATCTGAAGCTGTAACACAAAAACAAGTTAAGCAGCTTGGAATATGAAATCCCAGAGAACCACTAGGTCTAGTGGATGACAGGAGAACAGCTGTGAGCCAAGGGCCTCATCCTGAACAGGTATGCAAACACTGTGCTGCTGCAGAGGAAGCCTTCAGCCCTGTCTCACTGATGTCGGCCCTTCCATTTGGACTGTGAGCCCAGAAGCCAGGCTGAGACTGCCTGGTGCACTAGCAAGTTTTGCTCTGTGTCTGAGCCAGGCATTTCAGTGAGTATGAATACTGTATATTCTGTAAGGGACAGAAGTGTCATTGTTGAGCTGGCAATCTCAGGTTATAGAACCTTTACAGTCATCAAACACTGTCACACAGCCACCTGGTCCTCCCTCTGCACAGGTGCAGACCCCACCTGAGGCCTCCAGTGACAAAATCCATCTCACACAAGTATGTCATCACTTCTCAGAGAGTCTGAGTGAAAGCAGCAGCATGCACACTGTCTGGGCCCTTCACAGCATGGTAGCAGAGGACAGTCAGGGCAAGCCAGGCCCCTTCCCATACAATGGCCAACTATTTCAAGCCTGCCATATTGCTACTGCATGCTTCCCCTCCTGTAGAGCTATGAGCTCCTGTGCAGCTTCCTATAGGGCTTCACAGAAATAGAATCCATTGGTGAAATACTTATAAAACCCCTCTGTACACTTTAGCATATAGGCCCTCGGAGCTTCTTCTATGGGCATGTTCCTGGCTGTTTCTCACAGAAGTGGGATGAGGCTGGTCGGATGCCAGAAGGATCCACTTGTGTTCTAGACTCAGCACCTCCTCTGTTACACCCAGAAAACCGCTGAGAGGAAGCCCAGCCTTGCCAAAGATGTTGACTTGAGATGAACATGCTGACTGGTGCTTATTCTGAAATAATCTTCAGCTTAATAATCCTTTTTACTAGTGGCTGAGAGGCTCATAGTACATAAAATATCTGTTATGGACTTGTGAAAATATATAATGGAAGCACTAATGAGGAAACAGATGAGCAATTCAACTGATCCATGAAGAATAATTATATTTCTAGTAGAAATATAAAATTAGTTTCCTGTATCAGGTAATATACAAAACCATATCTAGCACAACACTGATGTAGGGAGAAATAGCCAGTCCTACTGTTTATAAGGAAAGCTTTTTAAACAAAATACAAAAATAGTTACAAAAATATTGATTGGTTTAAACACTTAAAAGCTTTCCTACTGCAAAAGATCCTGTACTTAGGCAAAGTAACAGAAAATTATTTGAAGACATTTGCAGATTTGGATGATGAACTGATTTCCAGAATCTTTAAGGAATGCTGGGAACCACTGAGAGACACATGATCCAACAGAAAAACAAAGATGTCAACAGGCAGTTCAGTGCCAAAAAAATAAGGGCCAGCAAAATATTTGAGTAAACATCCCACCTTGCTAATAACAGAGAAATATAATTTTAGAATTTCACACTTTAGTTTGGCAAAATGTTTAAAATGTCTGTAAATCTCGAGGGTGCTCCTACTCTGTTAGAACTCTCTATTGAGAGTACTTGGAAATACTTAACAAAGTGAGTACTTGCTGGATGACAAAATTCCACTTCTACATTCATAACCTGGAGAAACTCTCATCTACAGGACTCAGGACAAAATTTGGAGACAATATGACCATCCACCAGAAAGGCTACAACAAGGAGCAGCAAAAAGTTGAAGGAGAAAAGTCCATTGCAAAAAAAAGGTACACGATGGTTCCACTGACAAAACTTTAAAAACACAAATCAGTTTATAAACTATTCATCCACATTGTTTATGTATACATTACTTACATATGTCACACAGTAGAAATGTGGACAAGAATTTCAAACTGAATTCAAGCTACTGGTTGACTTAGGTCGACTGGACCAAGGACATTACAAGACTTTTCAGTTTATTTTTCCATGATCTGAAGCAAATGTGCCAAGTGTTTTCGCTGGTTCTGTGTGTGAGCAATTGTTAGGTCCAAGTTTTTGATGTTGAACAGTAAATCATCTGCTGTATTTTTCTATAATTAATTTCCTCCCAATAGAAAAAGGGAAAGTACAGAAATAAATACAACCTAGCACTTGTGTGGCTAACTTAACTCCTAATTGCACATCAACTAATCAAATTAGTATAATTAGAGTCTTGGTGTCATTTAATGCCATACTGATTAATCATCAGCTCTTAAGTACACCCTAAGTGTGCCAGCCTAGATAAATCCACCCAGGGGAAGCTTGCCCCAGTGGCAGGGCAGCTTCCACCCTCCCTCCCCTGTACTGCCTCAAGTCCAGGAGTATGGTTTACAGAGGGAGCTCTCCCTGCTCTGTCCTGGGGCTGGGTGATCCCCAGCATTGCCCGCAGGGAGCCCTAACTTTATGATGCCTGAGGAGAGACCGACTGGTTCCTAAACCAACAAGGCCCATCATCTGCTCACAAGGCTTCTTTCACATCTGTCTGCAAACCGCAGTGCACGGAAGAATGAAGCTTGAGAGGGAACATCTTCAGGAAGAAGAATCAAATCTTATGACTGGGTAGGAAAGGATTTCTTTTTCAAGGGAAACCCTTGAGGAGGAGCCTTTTCCAGTGTGGGTCCCTGAGGACAGCCTAGGGGAGACTCTGAGCTGTGGTTCTGATAGCAATAAATGGCTTCGCTGGCAATGCACCAAAAGGGAGGTCGAACCCCAATCAAATCTGTGCTGACCTGTGTGTTCACTCACCCCAGGTGCTGTGCGGTGGGCCCCAGGCCGGCATGGAGTGAGAACACACTGCTGCCTCCAGTATGTCCATTGCCCGTCGCTCCCTCTGCTGCCGGCCTCCTTCCTAGAAGTGCGCTCCTTTTCTGTGCATTTTCTCCACTACATGTGTCAAGAGTTGCACCGCACTTATTAGTTACGTCAATTATTGAATTATTTAATTGACTGCAATATCCCTGGGGGCAGGGACTTTTCATTGCTTCATTCTTACGTCTATCCTGCCTGCGCCTGTGAAATGCCGAGGAGCCAGTCACACCCTGCAGTCCCCATGCCACTAAATGGTCCTAGAACTGATCAAAAGTGCTGGGCTAGGGTCTGGGTGCCCACCCAAGCAGAAGCCAGAATTCTCTCTAAAACACATGCCATAGAGGTAAAGAACCAGAATGAAAGAGGCCGTCAACACCCTGAGAATGTTCTGACAACGAAGAAGACAGAGCAAGTTCTTCAACCGCCACCCAGTAGCATTTCTGTACTTTAATTCCGCCAGACCTCCAGTGACTCCTTCAAACCCCTGGAGCCACAAGAAGGAAGCAGCCCCAGTGCCAGCCTTGGGACTCAGAAGCTGTGGGGCCCAAGATGATGAATTAGGGAATCCACAGCACGTGCTCCTTGCTGAAGAAGGAGCCGTGAATGTGCCGGCAGTGGGCCACACACGCTGACTCTGTGGGTGGGTTGCAAGCTTGCAGGAGCCACGCGGCAGGGCCAGCTCTCACTCTGTCCACAGGGCCACAGCAAGACCAGCCTCCAGACTGGAGGACGTGGTGAAGAACACCCCCCAGCACCCGCAGACCCGAGGCTCGGCCCCACAGACTGGAGAATGAGCTTAAATCCAAGCATATCTCAAATTAGATGCATCACAGTTTTCAGAAGTTGGTAAACAGAAACTGCAACTGGCAGGTGTGCGGCGCTGCACACATCTGAACATGAGGAGAGGCAGGCCTTGTTGCCATGGTGAGGTGCTGTGTACTCCACAGGGCCCATCAGTCCTCCCTTGGGCCTGGGAGCTGCTGCCGTCCCTGGTAACTTCGGCCTACTGGGACAGATACATGCAGACACAGGGTTTTAAGACATCTGTTCACTGGAACAGTCTGGCATGCTACAACTTAGCCCCATCATTCTGCAAAGGGAGTTCTCTGCCTACTCCTCTTTTCCTTTTTCAAACATAAAAACTTAACACACCAGGCTGTATTGTGAGTACAGCCCCTGGTCCCCAGAAGCAGTAGCTCAGAGGGAGAAAACTGGAGGCTTGAATACTTTCTTCTAGCACCTCCTTTAGACCTGCCATCGCCATCACCACCAAGCATTTTTCTTGGACCCTGAGACATTGCAGGCCATCACAACCCCCCCACCAATTTATCCCCTGAGCCCCTGGCTTTCCATAAGGTGCTTCTGAGTCTCTTTGCCCAAGAATGAACCTCAAGCATGCTGCTATGACCACTCTCTCTCACACAGCACTTTGTGTTCATGAACCTCTACCCACCAACCTGGATTTTTCTTTTCAAAAGGTCTCTGAGGACAGCCACCCCTGCAGATGCAAAGGCCTCCTGGGACTGGCGCAGTCCCTGGACTTCTGTGAGGCAGGCAAAAGCTCCTGGCCCCACCAGCGCATCAGCCTCTGAGCACGGGCGCCGTCCAGCCTGCCGAGCCACCAGCTGCTCGTGGGCCATGCAGGCCGCGGTGTGGACACCCCCAGCCTTGTGACAGGTGCCCACTCGACATGCAGAGGAGCCAGCGCTCAAGGACAGGAGTGGAGCCCTGGAGGCAGTAATTAGAGTCCCAAGGGCATTCTGCTCCTTTCCAAACATGCAGCTCTATGGCGACAGACCAAAGAATGGTGCCCAGCAGGCCTCGGAATCCAGGGACCTGCAAGAGTAACAAGACTGGAGCAGGCTGAGGGGAGAGAGCCTCGAGGGAAGAGACAGTCCCTCAGCGTGGCTGGGAAAGGCTGCCCCATGTACGCACACACACACTCCCACACACAAAACCAGTGTCCTTGCCAGACCCCAGCTCTCTCACATGGTCAGTGACTGGAGTCACCCTGATCCTCCTGGGCCTGGCTCCCCTCTCACAGATGGCATTTTCTCCCTGTGTCCTCATAGGATTTTCCCATCGGGTGTGTGTCTGTTCTCAGCTTCCCTAACTACAAGGACATCAATCAGATTGGATTAGGGCCCACCCAGATGGCCTCATACCTTAAGGATACTGTTGCTTAAGTACCCTAAATCCAAATAAAATTATATTCCGAGGCCTAACACATGATGGGGGAGATACAACTCAGCCCATGCAATGACTGAGTCCCCAGTGCCGGGTTCCACCAGCGCAAAGGCTTAGAGAACAAGAGAGTGAGCATAGTGCCGGCTGCTACTACCAAGTTGCCAAGGCTCCTGCCTCTGTGCACTGTTCTGCCCACCGTGGGATCCTTTACCCATTTCCCATTTGCTCTGCCGAAACTTGTAGACCAAGCCTGCAGCTAAAATGTTTGCCCCAAGATGATAACTCCAGGATTGCAGCCCTAACCTCACTCGCAAAATTGGCCACAAAATATTTTGCTTTTATTATTTGGTCGTCTCTCTAGTGTATTGCTGGTCTGTGGAAACAAAAGACATCATGCTACTTACAGTGCTGTTTTTAGTAGTGATGTTTCCATGTACAAAATATAGTCATTCTTGATTGCTAAAAATTAAATGAATGCTGCACTTTTATTTTTCTAAATGTGAAATAGGCTAAGGTCACAAAGGCACACCCAGGGCCACCGGAACTTTTAGTGTGTCACTGTGAGAAATGATCTAGCATGTTCAGAGGCTCGTGACCCAGCATCCCTGCAGCTGGTGCCTCAGAAGATGGAGCAGCCTGCAGAGGATGCAGGAGCGCAGCAGCCAGGCCTCCTCTCCCAGGCCTTGGCTGTGGCTGCGCTTAGGCCTTTATGCCCACCCCTCTAACCATATGTGCTCCATGGCAAAGCTGTCACCAGCAAGGCACAGGTACCTGTGAAACACAGGCAGCGGTGACACACCTGCCACTACCCAGGCAGCACATAGGACAAGAAGATCTGCCGGCTGTCCTCTGGGTGCCTGAACCCACTAGCTGGGGACCTGGATCCAAACTCTGCTTCTGAGTTTCATGCCTTTTCCTTTTTTTCTGTTCTTTCTCTTTCTTTCTTTCTTTCTTTCTTTCTTTCTTTCTTTCTTTCTTTCTTTCTT
>NDGN011514144.1:656-15311 GCA_002564285.1 Tympanoctomys barrerae
CAGACAGACAGACAGACAGAGACAGAGAGACAGAGAGACAGAGAGACAGAGAGACAGAGAGAGACACAGAGACAGAGACAGAGACAGAGACAGAGAGAATTAATACAAAAGATACTACCAAGTTATATAAAGGCCTGTTGTTCTCTATTAGGTCTTTATGTTCTGATCGGCCATGAGGGAACAGTTCCTGTTGGCTGCACACTATCTTCCTCCAAGTCAGCTGCTTTCTGTCATCCTCTTTTTCACATCACAGCTTTGTTACCTGACCTACCTGGTCCAGGCCAGAAAAGAAATGGAGACTTCAGCTTACAGTAGCGGGTGAGGTGAGAGGACTCAGATCCCCTTATTCTTTGCTTCTCTAGTGCAGTCTGGGGCAAACCCAGGAAGGAGGTGACACTCTTTCGTACCCCAGCACATGCCTCAGCATACAGAATTTCAGCCCTTCTGTGATTCCTCACTACTCCCAGCAGCCAGCAGCTGATGCTGCTTCACAAAACACTGACAGTGATCCATCTCTCAGACTTGTAATCCCTCTATGATTTGCTACTGATCAGGAAGAGCTTTGTGATGCAAAATATACACTATTAAACAATGTGGGGATGAATATGGCTTTTGCTCTCACCTAGGGTTTCTTTCCATCTAGCTCTTTCTCCCTCCCCATTTAAGCAGATAATAAATTAAAAACAGGAAGGGGATCCTCCCGGGGTTTTTGTTCTGTATTTGGTTTGGTTAGATTGATGCAAGGCAAATGAAGCCCACCTTTTGGCCCAGCCTAGCGGCTCCCTGCACTGAGGCTGAAGGTGATGGTGCACCAGGTGTGTGGAGCACAGCCCGGCTCGTCTCTCTCTGAGCCCACAACTGTGCAAAGGGATTTTAGCCCATTATGCTTCTGATTCATTTGCACTTAACTCATCAAGATATTGTTTTGTATGAGCTGCTTGATGTCCAAAGCACCTTATGAGCCTTTTTACGACCCTTTTTATCTGAGAAGCTGGGAATTATGCCTAGTCAAGAATAAACAGAACTCAAAGGTTCATGCTTAGCTCAAAGTGTGGAACTTGGACTTAGACAGTGGCTAAATAGTCTGCCCTTTCAGAATTCTGCTGCGTTTAATTGGAAAGTGACTCAGAAGCATATAAGAGAAGGGAAAATCAACAGTGATTTGAAAATGCTTCACTTCAGTCTGAGTGGATGGCTGTCATTTGGTCGACATTAATTATCATGGAAAAATATACCATCCTTTGGATCCAGTCTATTTTTCAGAGCTATAAACATAAGACTATTTTGAAGTGAGGCAGAGTGATAAGCAGATTTCATTTGGTTGTTGTTTTCCAAGCAGCAGTTCTTAATCAGATGGATGAAATTGTTTGTACTAGTTAACTTTGCTGGAGTTTAGAAGTTGTATTTAAAACAGATTTTATCCTAGAGTGATATTAATTTGATAGGATCCCTGATCTGTAAACCATTGGTTATCTTGGTCTCTCCTGATAAGGAAAAAAAAAGTGCGGAGGATTTCCAGTTGGTGAGCACATTTGGGCAGAATCTTTCACACGTCACAAATTGCAGATGGGAGGCAGTGATCTCGAACATGCAGTCACATTGCGTGACCATCTGACACCTTCCATTTAGAAAAATAATACTTTCCTCCCAGCATACGCTTCCTGCTGCAACCAGCACCAAAAATTATGCCTGGGAGAGCCGTTCCTCTTAGACCAGGGTCTTAAATATTTCTTAGGCAGCTTTTAAAAGATTCATACTGCAGCAGCACCCAGCTCACACCTCAGTCCCCGCAGCAAAAGATCCCCCAAAAAAGGCAACTTCCCCATGATACTGCCGGTAACAAAAACATCCACAAAGAACAAAAGGGCTGGGGGTGGGAGAACTGGAAGGAGACAGGAAAATTACACCAGACACATTTGTAAGGTGATTTATTCTTGTCTTCTGTGTGATTCAAGCATATTCACGTTAAAGTCAATGGACTTCTTTGTCGGCTCATTTCTAAGCTGCTTCACAGTGGCATAGAATTTCGCAGTCCCCAGGAGGGGACTGGAGTCTCTGGGATTGTATATGACTGGCTCATGCGCTAGTGTTCTGTACTACCCCTTGCTCATTTAAGACAAGGAAGAGCATCTATGTTTTCCCTCCTTTCCTGTACATTTAATGACCCCTGGCAACAGCTACAGCAGTGATTTCCGACAGACATGTTGAAGCAGGGAGATTTTTAACCAAAAAATTCGGAATTTTGACAACAGCTCTAAGTGGTCATGGCTTATTTTCTAATTAACAAAAGCCACAGCAAATTTGATATCCAGATTCTTTACCTATACACAAACACACAAATGCACACATAGAGATTATCTGACTCTGCACATAACCTCACATACACACAGCATGCCCAAATTTCTTCCTTTTTGCCCCTGAAGAATGAAGCTAAACATGCTTTTATGACCTACAAGCTTGCTAATATCCAATCTATAAGGATGAAGAGGTCTGAGTAGCTGCTGTCTTGTGAAAATTGTTCCAAACTGTTCCTATAGAATCTTTTGTAGAGATAGGGTAGAAGGAATGTGTATTCTCTCTATGAGCATAGAACAAAGGGGGTCAAAATAATCAACTACCTGCAGGAAAAAAAATAGCCCTTTCTGCCTATTTTCACACTGCCCTGGATTTCAGAGGATTTCCCAACAGTGGCAGGTGAATGGTTTTAGGGCTTGTATAGTAGGATTTCATTACATTGCTAAAAATAAATATTAAAATATCAAAGTGGTACTTATAGCCAGATTCAGACCCTGCTTTCTGATTGAAAAAGCTTTAGATAAAAGTGATAATTATGCTAGTAATGCTATCATTCATTATATTTATAACAAAGGAAAATGCTAGATTTGCCACATCAGATAGATGAAGTGGGTTTGTTCTCAAGAAACTGTTAGTGTTAACTCAGTGGAGATTGGCTGGTTTTCCTGATGCTTTTAAAAAATACAGAGCAATAATTGCCTGCAAAATTATGTAAAATCAGCTACACCCAAGAGAAAAGAACAGTAAGTAGAGAACTTAAAAAGAAAAAAATACTGAACAAGAACATTGCTTTGTCCAGGTTTGCTTCTCAAAATCTTTATTACCCCAGAGATATCTGGGTAAGCATTTTAGTTCATGGCGCTAAAATATGACAGTGCTCTCTCTACCTTACAATGTTTCCCTCTCCATCTCTACTTGAACATACATACTTACACATATACCTACAGGTTTGTGCACATAGACACCATTTAATTGAGAACCATGTCAAATAATAAAAGCTTCTTCCTAAGAAATTCTGCCCATAGGATCCACACACGTCCAAGCGTGGTAGCAGCACAAATGCTCAGGTCCTGATTAGTTCATTCAGTAGCACTTGTTGGTGTAACCTTAATCCACGTGTCTCCCAGATACTGATTAACCTTCAGATCATGACTTTAACTTTATTGCTAGCTCAATGACAAGGTACATTGTATTACCCCAATAAATTAAATGAAATGCCTGATTCCCTATATCTCCAGATATTTAAGGAAGTAGTCATTTGGGCCTAAGCTACTGTCTATATTACCCACAAACAGCCTGTTCTTCACTTCTTAAAAAACTCTTAACTTCACTTTAGGGAGCTCATCCTCACTTTGGGCGTCATCATGTGCTGGCTCTGGAGGGGAAGATGGTGCCCTGCTCAGGATCCTGGAAAATCTTGTGCTTTGGCTTTCTTGAGGGGTCAATGTTTTGGGCTCTGCATCTTTAGCTGGATGCATGCGGACATCACTGTGGGATCGAGGCAGACTATCATAACTGAGGAGATAATAATAATTTGTGTTTATTGATTACATCATTTTAAAAGCATATGATGAAGGTTCTGTTATCTACTTTTACAAAACACAAAAACTTATTGCTCAAGATGGTAGGGCAAATGAGCAGTAGAACCCATATTTAAACAAGGACAGTCTTTACTCTTAGATAATCTGCCTTCGTGTGGATTCTCCTCTAGGGATCCTTGGCTGTTAGAAGATTCTGTGAGGAGGGCCAGCCAAATAGCTCAGTGGATTAAAGCACCTACAAGCCAGCACCAGGGCAGAGGGTTCAATCCCAAGGCCTGCTGTTCCAACCCCACCCCTGGGGTGCACTGAGACAGCAATTGAGACTGGGTGTGGTGGTGTGCGCCTGTAATCCCAGCACCTGGGAGGCTGTAAACAGGCAAATCACTATGAGTCTGATCTAGTAGTGAGACTCTGAACACTCTATAGACCCCTCCCTAAAATACAACAACAACAAAAAAGGGACTCTGTGAGGGCTGTTGCCAGTTAGACATAAACTTGTAAGAGAGAGGAAATGTCTTACTCTGGTTGGAAAAGAATGGCAAGTTAGTATATTCAGATTAGGCTTGAAATTACCATCTTAATGAGAAATTTTATGTTGCAAACAGTAATGCAGAAGGCCAAAGTCTTTGATTTTTAATTATGTCATTGACCCAGTGTGGAAGGCTCCCACTCTCTGGACTTCTAGGCCTGGGACACAGTGAGAGTGCTCATCATCCCTATGGATTTCATATTTTTGTGTGTCACGTCATCAAACTATTGAATTTTAAGCTACATATAGCCCACTTAGTAATAGACTATATTAATAACACCAATTTAACATTTCTGAATTCTCCATGCAGTATCAATATTTTTGCCTGATAGCTATTAAACTATCAAGATGTGTGAAGTGGGAAAAGGAATTATACACCAAGGATTTTATCCACAGAAAAAAATAAAAGAATGGATGATAATATGCACATGACATTTTAACCCTATAGTTTAGCATTACATTTAGAGTCAATATTTTGTATGTGACTTAAATGACAAAAAAAAACGGTTTTATACTATTATATAAAAATGACTTCTAGATGTTTTTGCCAAATCTGAAATGAAATATCTTAGCCAGTTTGTAATGCCTTTCTCAAAAAGATGAGGTGGAATAAAAATATTGTAGACTAATCACTTGCCAATTTCTTTTAATTGAAGTTACTTGTAGTAGCTTTTATTAGAACAGACTTGTGCAACACTCCATGTCCTTCTCTTCAATTTTTTCAAAGATAATCAAGCACAAATCTCTTAATATTGAATTGAAGAGGTGCCAAACAGAAACTTTGAGTGGACACTTTGCTGCCTCTTCTTCAGTTTTAAGAAAAGAGGAGATTAACAATTGTTTGCTTCATGAATATGTATCAATTGTACTCCATGACAGGCACTGCCAAAGGGACATCAGTGAATAAAACAGATAAAATGCCTGGCCTTCAAACCATGTATTCTAGTTGAAGAAACACAATCACCAAACAAATTTAGTAAAACAAAGGGTAGCAGCCACGTGACACAAAGTGTGAGGGAAAGGGGAGCTTGCGAGAGGGAAGTTTGTGATTTTAAAAAGGACAGTCATGAGCAATGGAACTTAGTGACCTAAAAGACGTGAAGTATCGAGCTTAATGGAGAAAGAGCGTGCTGAGCAAGAAGAAGCAACAGTGGCAAAGGCTCCAAGGCAGCAGCGTGAATGGCACTTTTAAGAATCAGCAAAGAGAGCTCACTAGAGTAGAGTGGGCAAAGGAACCAGCTTGTAGCTGGAGGTGAAGTCTATGAGGAAAACAGGAGATGCTGGAGAAGAAGACCCTCCAGGACCTTTGGGATGACCTTGGCACTTCTTCTTTAGGTTTATACCAAAAAATCCTTTCCAGAGAGCTCCTTTCAACTAGCCAGATACAAACACACGGATAAAGATGTTTCAATCTATACTATGTAAGTATTCATATGAAATCCTACTTTGCCGCCGTTTTTACATGATCTACCTCAAATGGACAACGGCTCACACATAATAAGACTACGTGTCAGGCACACCATGATTCCTTTTGTGCTGCTGTAACAAAACACCATAGACAGAGTAACTTATCAAAGGAGATATTTCCTCAGTTCCAAAGTTCAGAAATGCCATGATCAAGCCACTAGCAAGTTTTAGTTGTCCTCTGGAGAGAAGGGACTCTGTATCCTTACATGGTAGAAGGCATAGAACAAGGGATCAGAAGCTGAGTGAAGCCTTATTTATTTATTTGTTTGTTTGTTTGTTTGTTTCTTTATTTGACACAGGATCTCTCTATGTAGTTCACACTCCTAGTGATCCTCCTGTCTCAGCCTATGCAGCACTGGAATTACAGGCATGCACCACCACGCCAGGTTTCTGGCCAACATGGTGCACCCAGGGCTTCCAGACCAGCACGGCATGTGGTACCAGGGATCAAGCTCAGTTCCTTGCATTATCAGACAGGAGTAAAGACTGCCAAGCTATCTCCCCAGCCCATGAAGCCTATTGTTAAAGGCTTTAACCCCTCGCTAAAAAAGAAGGAGATATTATAACCTAATTTCCTCCGTTAGGCCCCAACTCTTTATACCATGCCATTGGTAAGACCCAGTTTTAGAGGGGATACATTCAAACCACATTAGACACAAAATGTCTATACCAAGTTGCATGGTTGTGACATAGAGGGCCTTTGGGTTTCCCATCAGGGTTTCATTCCTTCAGCCACATTAGTCCACAATTTTCAGAGAGCTATATACCTCATTGACTAGGTACCAACTAACAAGGATATTTTGGTTCATGGAAAGCAGAAAACAAAACCATTGTTTTTTTTCATCTTCATGGAATATAAGTTTCTCTCACTACTGGGTAAATGAGACAGGATTCTTCAAGAAAATTGAGTCCTTCAGTAATTAGAAAATATTGCTACTCATTGACTACATCTCCAGAAATTTTAGACAAAAAAGAGGATTTTCCCTTAGAACATCTCCAATAACTATAATATACCTACTCGTAGGTTTATAGTTGTATACTAAAGCAACTTTCTTCTAGCTTCCTATCAAAACAACCAAAATTTTATTTTATAAAAACCTTGCCCTTGGGCCAGGGAGATAGCTGAATAGAATAAGCACCAGTCTAGCAAGCTCAGGGTCCTGAGTTCAATCCTTGGTACCAAAAAACAAAAACAAAAACAAAAACCTTGCTCCTCTATCTTGCAATCATGAAACACTAGATAATTTATAAATTATTCTTGTTTTTGAAGTAAAGCAACTCAAACTTACACGAAGATAACACTTTGTTATCGTAGAAAGATTCTTACATGAGGATTGCACATGAAATTAAAAATCATTTAAAGATTTACAGCACTTATATTTACATAGGGATACATATATACATAATATATATATATTTCTATATACAAATAGCAATATAAAGATTACATACAGTATATGTTAACTAATCTATCCTGATTATACATAATATATGTATAGTGAGAGAAAGGCATTAAAATTCACTTTCTTATATTATCAAACTATCATTTCCCAGATTGTGTAACACACAAATTAAGAAGGGCAGAGTATAAAAATGAAGGACAAGTATCAAAATGAATCAATTTTCCTTTATGTTAAGAAGAATAACTACGATGCCCTATACTCTCATTTTTATAAGCCATAATAAACTATATATGGTTTACAATATATGATACATAATATATAATATTATATATGTACGTATATATGTATAATAGACTATAGATTTTCAACAGCTAATTCATATTTCATATGAGTAGGCTCAAACAGCTTAAGATCAAATCCTAACTCTGCCACTTTCGCATTGATTGAACCATGGCCAAATATTTACCCCAATGTGCTTAAATTTCCTCCCCTGTGAAATCCAGGAATTAGTAACAATCTCACTGGATGGACGTGGTGTAAGTGAAATGATTATGGAAAGCATATAGAACTGTGTAGCAAGTACGTGGCCTAGAGCAGCTACATGGCCAGCATTCTTTTCCTTCCCTCGGAGTCTGCTCAGATCCATTCTCATCCTCATGTTTTAAGTACTGACTTCAAATGCAGCTTATAAATGAGTACTCAGTGAATGTTTGAGAGGTGGTTGCTTCTGCTAATTTACTGAATGTTATAAAAATAATGAATTAGGCCTTCTTTTATTCTAACAGTAATTCATTGAACTTATTTTTCTTTCTTTGTGTAGAAATGATTTGTATCATGAAGGGTTTTTTAAAATTCCTTTTTGATAGAGTAGAATAATAATTACTTGAAAAATTAGGCTGATTTATCAGTAGCCATAAATTCTTTTTGTAGCAGAATGGACATATTTGTCAATCAAAATTTCAAAAATGATTTATTCACCTGATTGTGTTATAATCACCCATTTTCATTTCAAAATTCAAGGGTTCTAGACTTCTGAATGAGTCAGCTTATCATATTTTTTTCTCTTCATAATCTTTGGGAGCTGTCATATAAATGAAATTTTTCATCTTGTTTGGATTAATTAGAAGTTTTTCACCAGGCACTTAGCTACAGTAACATATTTGGGTGGTTGGTAGGTCGGGTGGTTGGTTCATTCATTGGTTGGTTGGTTGGTTGGTTGGTCACTCGGTCGGTTGGTTGGTCAGTCAGTCGGTCAGTCGGTCGGTCAGTGGGTCAATTGGTCAGTCGGTTGGTAGATTGGTTGGCTGGTTCATTCATTGGTTGGTTGGTTGATTGGTCGGCTGGTTGGTAGTCTTCACAGTTCTGGAGGTTGAGGCCAGGGTCTCACACAACCTAGGAAAACACTCTCCCACTCAGCTATATCTTGGGCACTGCTGTTGTGTCAAACAACCACACAAACAAGAGCATGATAGTTCCACTTGATGAGCTGCTGAATAATCTGGAAGTCTTTCCTTATTTTGGCTCCCAAATATTTGCCCTCCTTTTACTTAATGCTTGTTCTTCACTCTGGAACACGCTTACTTCAGCACCTGTATCCCTGATGGTGCAATTATTTCTGGCTGACATACCTAATTGGCTTCTAACTGATACTGCTCATTATACTGTGTGGTGGTATTTTAAATTTGGATCTGTTGATGTTATGATCCTCGGTAACATTATAAAGTTTTTGCTTCCCATTTCACAGAGCATTAAAAGTGTAGACCTACAGCTTGAAAAGACCCTTGATACAGGTCTTGTGTGTGGAGTGTGTGTGTGTCTTTGTGCAGTACTAAAGAGTGAATCTAGGACCTTTACACTGGGCTACATACCCACCTCTTTGTTTGCTTGTTTGTTTGCTTGTTTGCTTGTTTAAATTTGTTTTATTGAATACAGGATCTCACTATGCAGTTCAGACTCATAATGAGCCTCCTGTCTCAACCTCCTAGCACTGGGATTACAGGCATGCACCACCACACTGTTTTGGGGCTGGTGGTGAGCCCAGGATTCCTGGACCAGCACAGCATGTAGTACCAAGGATCAAAATTGAGTCCTTGTGCTTGTCAGGCAGGTGCTTAGACCACTGAGATATCTCCCCAGCCCTGTTTGCTTGTTTTGAGATAGGGTTTTGCTAAATTACTCCAACTTACATTCCTCTTGCCTCAAGAATGAGGGGATTACAAGTGAGTACCAACAAGCCTGGCTTCTTTGGCTTTTCTGTGGCCCAAGTCTGTCATGTATAGCCAGGAAAATACTACTCTTCATCATATATCAAATTAAAATACAGTAATCAGTTTAAACCAAAATCGTTTCAACCTGCTATTTTTTTTCCTTACTATACTTTCATGTAGATTTACAAACAATTTTTCTCTAGAATCTTTTTTAGATTTGTATGTACTGTGACATCTGCTTTGTTCAAAAATTTAATGATATATCCATAATTTAGTCCAATAATATGATTAAATGAGCTTTAATAGCAAAACAACAGAAAGTTACCTTACCCTTCCCCTGTTCTTACTCTTAAAACAATCATTTTCCCCTTTAACTGTTTCTCTTGGTATTTATCTCACTATATGATAACAATTTGCTTACGTTACTATGTTTCTATCACTTTTGATTTCCTGAAACCTGTCATTTTTCATTTCCAGTTAATGAAAGCAAAAAATGGCAAAATGAAAATTCATTGATCCCATTACTGTGTGCTGTAGAATCAAGTAATTAGTAAATTAGTACAGTTATGTGCACTAGTTATACACTGCTATGCTTTGTACAGTGGTACCTTCCTGGAATTTATTTTTGCTTATTCCTTGAATAGTTTTTAAAAAGCAAATTCATAACTTTTCCCAGGTACTCCTTTAGAGTTATAATATTTTTAAAAGTAGAGTTCTTTGTTCCATATGCTCATACTGGCAATTTCATTTTTCCCTGTCACTCAAGTTTTCTGATATATTTCTGTTTAGACTTTGCCTTGTATATTCATTTTTTAGAGAACAAATAAAATGTTAAGCATTTTAATAATTTATCACAAAAGCACTAACCAAACAATCTAATGTTAATAAAAAGTTTAAATAAAGAATTTTTAAAACAGCAGTACAGAAAATAGCACTAAAGAGTTTGCATTATTTCAGTAATTTTAATATTCTCACATTCCTTTTAGAGCACCAGCTTTTAAGTTTTAGAACTATATCCATTCATAGACAAGTAAAGAGGACATCTAAAAACTCAGATGTAGAGCAAGACAGCTTGGAAAACTATTTCCTTAAAGTATTATTGCCAAAGAATGGTTTTTAGTGACTTTAAAAAAAGAGACTAAAAACAATCTGAATTTTTTTTTTTTTTGCTTTTCAAAGTATGTGAGAATTATCCACAACGATATGTGTACATTTAGCTATATGGTATTTATAAGCCACCATAAACCTCTGTGGTCCATCAGCCTAGATGTATGTACTTTTATTTTTTTAATTCTAACATTGGTTGTTATCAAAGTCCAACAAGACAGACAGCATCTGGGATTTTCTTCTCCCATTCCCATTAAACAGAAGCATTCCCAATAAGCTCTGGGTCTTTCTTTTCTCCATTTCTTGGTTCTACCAAAGCAGATTCTCTGGTAGTCTGCCAATAAATAAATTCAGGAGATGCACATATAAATGGTTTGATTTATATTCAAACTCTTAATTGATTGTTTGATCGAGCAGAGAATTCTGGGTTATAAATTCTATTTATACGAAAATTTGAAGCCTGTCTTAGTTTCTTCTCTCACTGCTGAAACAAAATCCCTGACACCCAAAGTTGAGGAGGAGAGGTCCATTGTAGCTCCCAGTCTGCAGAGATTTCAGGTCACAGTGGCTGGCTCCAAGGCAGAGTGATTTGGCAGAGGGGCATCTCAAAGGAAAAATAGTTCATGGTGGGCAAAAGACATCAAAGCAGCAAAATAAACAAAAAGTTGCAAGCCACAGCAACAGCCCTCTTTCTGTCCCTTGTATTCTATCCAGGGCAAGTAGCACTCACACCCACAGTGGGACACCCTTAATTTTAGCGTTGTACTGGAATGACTCAGTCCTACCATAATCCCATCCTTAATCCAAGCCACCTCTGAAAACCCCCCTTCTATGACCACATGATGAGGGAGGTTGACATCTAGACACAAGTCGTAATGTAACAAAGCACTTCTCTCCTGGGGTTTCCACTGCCCATACTTTGCCAGTAGGTTCATTTCATTTCCATCCATTCTGCTGAAAATTATCACTAACCTCATGTTCTTCAGGATAAAGAAATTACCTTTTAATCAATCAATTTTTCTAATTCACTGTCTCCACAATCTTGAGGATATTTTTTCAGGTGGTACCAGGGATTCCACAATCTTATTCTGGAAATTTTAATAGTATGAAGTTAGATTTTATGTATTGACTCTACATTTCTACATTTCTAATTTTGTGTTTTTAGTTTCTCATTCTTTATCCTTTTATCATACTTTTAAAAGTACATTTATAATTTTATTTTTATCCTTTTTTCCTAGACTTATTTCAATTTTTACGCATACTTTGCAATCTCATGTTTTATGTTTGGAAATAGTCACTGAAGAGTTTTTCTATTGTTATTTGCTTGTCTTGGTAATAGATAGGGGTGGGTGGTTGCTTAGTTGATTTTTAGTGTTTTCTTCTGTTCTCAGCATTATCTCTGTTTCATTCAAGTTTAATTTTTTGTTTCATTTTTTAAAATTTCTCCTTTCAGACTGTCACCAAAATACAGTTTTTGTATTGATTTTCATTTAGACTTAAGTGATGTGCCAGTATCCTTTAGTGATGTGTCGTCAGACAGGATCGTTGGTTGGTGAGCACATCCCTGAGCCTCCTCCTGGCCATCTCTTCAGAACCTATCTCAAGCCTGTCTCACCTGTTCAAGGGGAAGTGGAGGAGGCTGACTCTCTAGGACGAGAGTAAAGTTCTGACTGTGACACAATAAGTTTCTAACCATCACAGAATTTCAGTATTGTACTTTTACCCTGCTTGAGCTAATCTGATAATCACAAGTCCTGAGCCCCCCACAAGCTGCGGGGTGCAACTCAGCCCCCATTTTGTTCCTGTTCATCGCCACAAGACCTTTACATTTTCATTTCGTCCACACTCATAAGCTGAGGTGTCAATTCCCAAAGTATTTTTAATCTCTTATGTCTCTCTGCCTTCTTTCCTCTGGTCTCTAGCCTTCAAATGTACTTTATTCCTTTACTGCCCCTTTAAAGGTAGCCCAGAGGAAGAGGAAAAAAGTATGGTTTTGATTTAGTGTCTTTTCTGATGTTTTTTCTGACTTCCTCACTGACAAGAAACAAATCTGAGGACATGACATTTTGATTTGGTTCCCAAGTAAATAATACCTAACAGAGCAGTTGGATATCGTGGTATCACAAGGGTTCCCAGAAGATATTGACCATAACAGATGCATCATTTAATTATTAAATTATTACAATAGCCTATTGATTGGTCAGTGAATGAATTAGAGCGAAAGTATAGCACCAAAGAAATACTTTACCTTGTCTATATGTAAAGATTTCCTCTTTATTGTCTAAAATAATCAGTGTTGGATTGGGAGATAGCTTAGTGGTCTAAGCATCTGCCTAACAAGGACCTGGGTCCATTTCCCATTATGCGTGCCCTGCCGGCCCTTAAATAGGGAGTGGTGGTGCATGCCTGTAATCCCAGTGCTGGAGAGGCTGAGACAGGAGGATCACTACAAGACTGAACTGCATAGTGAGACCCTGTATCAAATAAATAAATAAATAAAATTATAATTTAAAAACTAAAATAATCAGTGGGTTCTTTTTTCTCTTATGGGGCAGTGGTTTTATACCAATTTTAGAAGCAAGCCTGTTCATTTCTTGATAGCCAGGAAGTAGAGCCCAGGGGAAAGGCCTCAGTGAGAGGCGCCCCCTCCAGTGCCCAGCAGCCCACCTCTCCCTGCACCCGGCACCTAACAGCACAGTCAGCTCCGAGCACCAGTGAACTAATCCACTGATGAGAACTGCATCCTTCCAGGTTGCAGGCTTCTACGGGAGACCAATCAGGTTGCCACAGAGGCAGAAATAGTACAAGTTTGTGTGCGGCCTGGGCAGCTGAGCGGCTAAGGAAAACCCTGCTTCAAAACAAAAAGAAAATTTTATTTTTATTAATTTTTTTACAAGAAGAAAATTTTAAAACGGTTGGGGATATAGCCCGATGTGAAAAGGCTTGTTGGATTCAGTTACCACTACCCATCCACGCCCATAAAAAAGGTTAAGTGTCCCATGGGCTCATGTCTAGTCACCAAGAGAGACGTCTCCCAGATCTGGTTTGCTATCTGACACACAGATTGTTTTGTTTTGTTTTGTTCTTAAAAAAAAAAAAAAAAAAGAACTAGTATGGCAAATTATAGAGTGCCCTTGGACATGTGGTTAAGCAGGGTAAGCAATAACATTGACAAGCTGCCATGATAGATTTCAAAAACCAAACAATAGTTGGCTCCTGGGAATGAATTCACCAGAGGATACTACACTACCCTTCCGGAGTAGTCACAGGAGACTCCCCACAACACCAGTCTTTGAATGAAAACTTTAGAAAAACACAAAATGGAAGGCTAGTGGCAAAAATAAGAAAAAATTGACTGCTAGATTTACCTCTTAAGACAGCTTCATTCCCATACAAGTCACAAAAAGCTCACCCTACTGAAGTACACAACTGTGGCTCTTTTTAGTGTACTCCTCGTGATACATCCACCATCACTCACTATGCTTAGAACACGTTTGCCGCCTCGAAAGCTAGAGCCATATACATCAGTAGTCCCTCTCTTTTCATCCACCCCTTCAGATCCAGGAGACCACTAGCCTCCTTCCTGTCTGTGGATTTACCTATTCTAAGCAGCTCATACAAATGGATTCATAGAATACTGTACTTGCTTTCCTGAAATTGGCTTTTCTCACTTAGCATAACATTTTCAAGGTTCACCCACATTGTATTATATATCAGTATTTCATTTCTATTGCCAGGTGATATTTTATTATGTGGCTCATAATCCTTTTTACACAGTCCCTCATTTTGTTTATTTATTCCTCAGCTGAAGAACATTTGGAATGTTGCGACTATTGCCTATTATAAAGGCTGATATTAGGAGCATCCATGTATTGCTTTTATGTGGATAGGTGCTTTTATTTCTCTGGGGTGAGGTCCAAGGAGTTTAATGGCAGTTCAGAAGACTGAAACTTTTGGAAAATATATCTAACTCTTTCCAAAATTATTGTACTATTTTACAAAACACGCAGTGCCCAAAACCTCCAGTCTCTCCACATCCTTACCAACACTGGTTTTTGTTTTTTCTTTTTCTTTTTGTTTTGGGTTTTTTTTTTTTTTTGGCTTGT
>NDGN011514165.1:2160-14115 GCA_002564285.1 Tympanoctomys barrerae
CACACACACACAAATAAAATTAAAAAAAAAAAAGTCAGGGTCTTAACACAAAGAAGAAAGTGGAGTGCATGTCTTCCCTGATCTTTCTGGTGCCCAGCCCCTCAACACTTTTTCTCTTTGCTTTCTCAAATTTCCCAGCTCCTTTGAAGCCCTGGTCAGCTTTCTTGTAGTTATTTACAGACCTGTTTACTCCTTTTTATTTAGGGGATATTGCATTTATTTATTTGTCTGGTTTACTCCCATTTTAGTGAAGATTCTATTTATTTATTTATTTAATTTGAGACAGGGTCTCACTATGTAGTCTAGGCTGGCCTTGAGAGCGTGTCAATCCTTCTGCCTCAGCATCCTAAATGCTGGGATTCCAGGCGTGCCCCACGCTTGGAGAGAGAAGATTTTTAGTAACAAGCTCTATGCTTTTTCTATAGTAGTCTCCAAAACCAGCTTTTACCTTACCAACTCATTACTCCAGCCCTCTAATACCAACAGTCCCTCGATTCCACTGGTCTCTCTAGCCATCTTCTCTGCCTTCAATGTCCAGCCCAGCTGCTATGTGGTCTAGCATGGTAACCCAACCCTATGTGCACTCTCAACTCCTCTGTCAACCCCTTCCATACTTTGTTAGCTAAACTGCACCTCTGGCACCTGCACTGAAAAGACCATGGTTAGGAATTTGAAGGGGCCAGCAAAAGCTTCCTGTAAAATACCACCATTTTCCTGTGAACTGTCTTGGGTTAAGAGCCAGAGAAGTTTGAATTATAGGGATGGATGCTAGACTTAAGTAGAGTTTCAACTCAACAATACAAAAATGAAGTTCTCAACAAATAGAGCTGCACACTCCCGTCATTATGCCTAACTGGCACAGCTTGTAAAAATATAGTGAAAAGTATTTAGGTGCCTTTCATTCCATGAATGTTTATTCAAAGCTTACTTTGTGCAAGTTGTGGACAGAATATGAAAAGCAATTCAACCTCGACCTGTTCTTTTGATGCTTTTCACACTTCCACGCGATCCGGTTAAAACGCAATTATGATCTTGTACATAAGGGACAGTCCCTCAGATTCTGCATATCTAACAAATCTCCAGCTAATATGAATGTGGTCTGCTGAGCGGCAAAGGTTTCAGGTAGAAAATGGAACATACATCTAACCATAATGCAAAGTTAGAATTTGTAAGTATCTTAGAAGTTCCACTAATTATCATAAAATCCCCGATTTCTCCAAACCCAGATTTTTTTTTTTTTTTTTTTTTGGTACTGGGGATCGAACTCGGGGCTTGAGCTTGCCAATCTTTACCTTTTACACCTTTTGGGGTCTTACTTGTTGCATAGTTTGTTTGAATTTGCTTTATTTGGAGCCAGTCACTGCATAAGCAAAATCTTCGTCTTGGATAACGTTCTTCCCTTGGGAGTGATTTGGCACCAAGCTGCCTAGCAGGGTCTATCGTCAATTCACTCCACTTTGAGATTTCTCCTGGAATCGCATTCAGGGGGATGCTCCTCCTGCTCTTGTGGATTCCCCACAGCACAAGGCTTTACCATCTAGCACTGACTGCTTCTTTCCTCTGCTTGGAGCCGCAAGTCAGTTCTCGTGTTCTGGGTAAGTACTAGGCCAGGAACTCCGGCCGCGAGCAGAACATGGGAAAGGCGCAGAGGCTGTGAGCCCCGCCCCTTCCGGCCGCGAGGGGCGGAGCCTGGTCTGCGCCCGCCCCGCGCCGGAGGCCGCGCACGCCCACCACCGAGGCCACGCGGCTAGAGCGGCGGCGGGCTGGCTCCGCGTAGCGGGCCTCGTTTCCATTTTAGGAGGAAACCCGGATCGCCGGCGGGGGGCGCGGCTTCAATTTCAATAACTTTATTGGTGGACTAGTCTCCAGCTCCTGCATCGCGCCCGCGGCTCCGGGAGGAGCGAGCTCGGCGTCAGAGGTGAGCTGGGCGCGCGCAGGGGGGCTTGGTGCTGCGGGGACGCGGGTTTCCCGGGGGCGGGCCGGGGGCGGAAGAGGCCTCGGGGGGCTGCGGGCGACCCCGTGGGCCTGGAGAGGACCGGGCCGGGCTTCCTGGGCGGGGATTCCCTGCGGTCCCCGGGCGCAGGGGCGGGGCGGGGCGTCCCTGACGCGGCCGCCGGGTGTTTCCCGCGGCAGGTGGCCCCCGACTCCGGCTGCAGCCATGGGAAACACCACCAGCGAGCGGGTGTCCGGGGAGCGCCACGGCGCCAAAGCGGCGCGCTCGGAGGGGGCGGGCGGCCCGGCCCCGGGCAAGGAGCACAAGATCATGGTGGGGAGCACCGACGACCCCAGCGTCTTCAGCCTGCCGGACTCCAAGGTAGGCACGTGCGGGCGCGCCGGTGCGCGGCGCTGGGCGCAGCCTGCTCCGCCTCCCTCAGCGGGATCTTTTTCCTGAAGCTGAACTAGGTTAGTATTTCCCAGGGATGAGTGTGTCGGGAGATGAATTATTCATGCGGTGCTGCCTCCGAACACGTCAGAGAGGAAGGATTCCTGTTTTCCTGGAGTTCTGATCAGCGTCTGAGCCACGTCTTTAGTTGGACGGGGACAGCTGATGCTCCCCCTGGACATCCTTGATTCTAACACCCGCGGGGTCCTTTTCCAGACCGTGGCTGAAAGTCTTGGTTGTAACCCCGGGTGGAAAATTTCCAAGGGTAGATTTGGGCTGAGCTGCCAACCCCGGATCTGTTTCTCACATTTGCCTTGAGGCGGCTAAAATTGTCACCCGACCTATCCGAGAGGGTTCCCAAAGCAGAGAGAGATATGGAATAGAACAGATCCTTCCTGTAGGATCCATTTGATAACTCCCGTGGTGGAAAAAAGAATTTTTAGCACTCCCAAGGGGCATGAAGGGATTAAGTAGAATTTTTGTACAGCCTCAGGGAAATAGAGTGTAGGCCTTCAAGAGGGGTGCGTTGGTCTGGGGCTCGGTATGTTTATGGGGACTTGGGGATGGGATCTGAGGAACCTGTAAATGTACAAAAAGCGCCGATGAAAGGCAGTGGTCTTCATCTGGAGAGGGGTTGTTAGCCCTTTCGCAGGTGACAGCATCTCCAGTGATGGGGAAAACATCATTTTCTAAGTAAAATTTAATAGCACAGGATTATTTGCAAGTAAAAAGGAACGGCCAAAGCTCTTCTTCAGGTAAAAGGGAATGGCCCAGGCTTAGGTTTTTTGAGACTAAGTTTGTATTCTGAACCTGCAGTTTTTATTACAAGTACGATTTAAAATGACTTTCCTGTCACCTTTTTACCTTTTTTTCCGTCCTACCTCAAAATAAATTTATTTTTCCTGGAAACTTCTCTGTGTGGGTATCATTACTGCTCCTGTAGAAACTGCCTTTTTGGTCCTTTTCCCTTTTGGTATGGCAGTCCACCACTTGCTTATTTGAATACTTTTCCCAGTCCTGGGGATCAGTAAAAGGCAGCATTTGGTGGCTCGACCTTCATCCCAGCGTTTGTAGTTGTGGTGGCCGAAGCTCTGTTGCTTAGCAGAGATTTCAGAGCCAGTCATTCCAGATTTCTTCCCTCCCCTTTAGGACTTCAAAATGTTGCCTGGGGTGAAAATAACAACCCACAGCTGCTTTTTGTAAACTTTGATTTCAGTTCTAACATCTTTCAGGAAGAGGAAATATTTGTCTTTTCCCCACATCTCCACTCCAGAAGGTAGGTGGAGCTGACAGCAATGTGATTACCTTTGTAGCATTGGTAATCATTTTTAGAGCTGTCCATGTTAAATGCATTTAATTCTTTCAAGAAGTCTGTCTAGAATGGAATAGGAAAATAGAGGTATTGAGTAAGTCGGGGGTATCTGAATTTTTCTTATTTCATCATTTCCCACTGAACTGGGGCTTCAGGGAATAAATGGAGTTTTGCCACATTGGTAGCACATGAAATTTGGATTCTGTGGTTTATTTTCTTGGATCCTAAGTGAGAGTGTCATCACAGAGTGACAGTGATTGAAAGGATGTTTCTAGGGGGTCTCTTCTCCTCTGTTTTCATTCCTCTCCCAGTTGAAGACTCCTTCATCTTTTGGGCTGACTACCCAGCTGTCCAAATTTACCTCAAGGCCTTCTGAAGATGATCAGCCTCATTTACTTTTACCCTTTTTCTACTTCCATGACTCAGGATTTTGGTACAGTGTATTTATCAAAATGTGACAGCAGCAGTTGGTGTCTTGAATAAGAGCCAGGTCGTTCTATGGGAATCGGGGTCTATTTTGGATCATTCCTTTTTCTTCACCTCTCTCTTACCATTAGGAAAACAAGGAAATTGGTACAGATAATTGCTAAGGAGTCACACAATTCTAAAATTTTTACAGTTCTTCATGTACTTCTCTCCTTTTACCTAAATGTCTTCAAACTATAATTTTAACCATTCTTCTGCCTCTTCCTGGTGCTTTTGCTGACTTAACTTGGAGTAAACAATCTCTCCATTAGTCAGCTGTATTCATCCTACCACAGAAATGTCATGTCATAAGTGGAAGGGCTTTGCTCCAAAGCTAGGCGTATTAATAGTTCATAGCTTTCAAATTCTAAACTGAAAATCCTGTCATAAAAGTAATTGCTTTGAGTGCTAACCTTTTTTCAGTACACTAATTCGGCGTTTCTCAGTACTGTTTGCACATCAAAATCCCCCAAGATTTGCTTTAATACTTTGTGGAAAATTTGAAACATTTACAGACTAGGGAGAATGATCCATTCTGTATACCCGTCACCCAGTTGAAACAGTGATCAAATCATGAATGAATATATGTCATCTGTTCCTCAGCCCATTGTCCCCCAACCAATTCTTTTGAAAATAATTCCTGATATTGTAATAAATATTGTCTGTAACCTCTTACAGTAGACCTTAAAAGATGAGAATTTTGTTTGTTTCAACACAATGACATTACTTTCTAGGGAGCTTTTTGGTTCCCAGATCATATATCTGAATCAGATTATTAGGGTGTTATTCTTAGGCGTATTTTTCTATGACTCTGGTGTTGCCAGTCAGCCAGAGTGTACTGCTTTCACAGTTTGAGGACTGAGGGTTTCTCTTAGGCCAATTGCTTGTGAAAGTCTCTTAAAGTATTCTTTCTCTATTTACTTTGGTGTATGCTTTTAGTTTTTCATACGGTGCATTGAGTAATACTGAGAAACAGTAGACAAGATAGATTTTTTTTTTTCCATTTTGGAATAAAGAAAAATAAATAAGCTCATCTTCTTTTTTTCAATGTACATTACTTTATTAGTTAATATTTTGATTTGATATTATATAGTCTTATTGACCTATATACCAGTCAGTGAAGCTTTCTAAAGCATGGCAGGAGTTAGCAAACTTTTCTGTACAAGCCAGATAGTAAATATTTTAGACTTTGTGTCTTAGCCTGTTATAGCTATTCAGTTCTACCGTAGGATAAAAATAGCTGAAGATTATAGATAAATAAATGAGCATAGCTGTTTTCCAATAAATACATTATGAAAACATCTAACTCACTACTTTTAGTTTGCTAGTTCTTGGTCTGAAAGGATGGTAGTGAAGAAAAGCTAAGCAGTTAATTTTTTCTGAATTCTACAAATAATCATTTGACACTGGAACTGTTTTGCGTAAAGGAAACTGTGTTTTTAATCTTTTGCTCCTTGTGACTGCAAAATTCTTCATCCTTACTCCTGAAATCATTTAGGATAAACCTGGCATTAGTGAGCACCTATGAAGTTTGGTAACACTTCTCCAATTTTGCAAAATAAATTATTTGATTTTTAATTTTAATTAATTTTTTGCAGGGCTGGGGATTGAACTGGGCTGCAGTTCATTAGATTAGGCAAGTAGACTACACCTGAGCTTCATCCTGAGTCCTTGGATTTTAAATTTTTACTGTCCCTTCTTTGTGTAACTTGCAGGGCTTATGAGTTATGTAGGAATTTTCATGACAGTAATAGAGAGCTGCTTACATTTGCCTGTGAAAATTATGCCTGACTAGAAAATGGGAAGGTATCTCCTATTCCCAGATAGGCAGAACCAATACTGTATAATGGCCTTATTACCAAAACTGATATGTAGACTTAGTGCAATCCCAATCAGAGTACAGCAGCATTCTTCAAAGAACTAGAAAAAAATAATTATAAAATTTATGTAGTGCCAGTGAGATAGCGCCAGCTTAGGCAAAGTGCAGGGACTGTGGTTCCATCCCTGGTACCACATGCTATGCCAGCCCCACCAGGGCTGAGCTGGCCACAAAAAAAATAAATAAATAAAAATAAAAAATAAAAAATAAAAAAATATATGGGGCCTGGGGAGATAGCTCAGTAGAATAAAGTGCTTGCCTGGCATGCACAGGATCCCGAGTTCAATCCCCAGTACCACCAAAAAAAAAAAAAAAAAAAGTGTAACCAGAAGAGATTTAGGCTAGCAAAAGCAGTCCTGGGCACTAAGCAAAGCAGGAGGCATGAGGCATCACCATCCTGGATTTCAAGGGATAGTACTAAGCTGTGGTGATGAAAAGGGCACGGTAAGCCAGGTTTCGTGGCACAAGCTGTAATTCCAGCTTTCTGGTGGCTAAGGCAGGAGAAGTGCTATGAGTTTGAGGCCAGGCTGGGCTACATAGTAAGTTCAGGGGTGGACTGAACTATATAGTGAGATCCTGGCTCAAAAAACCAAAACCAAGACATGTGTACAAGTGGCACACGCCTGTAGTCTTGGCACTCAGGCTGAAGGAGGAGGGTTGCTGTGAGTTCAAGGCCAGCCTGGGTGACATAGTGAATTGAAGGTCAGCCTAAAATGCATAGTGAGACCCTGTCTCAAAAAAAAAAAGAAAAAGAAAGACTCAGCAAGCCACAAAGTGGGGTAGCGCTGTTCCCAACACAACCCTGTGGAGCACTGGTATTCAGCAGTGCAGAGAACTCTTGCAGCATCTGTGGACGCAGCAGTCCACTTGCAGTAGACCCGGGACAGGGACAGCAGCTCCAAAGGACAAGGAGGCACTGGAGCAGGTGAACCATGGGGACCTACGCCCACAGTGTGGTCTCTTACTGGCGGACTGGATGTTGTTAGGCTTTTTCTTTTTCCTTTTCCGGGGATTGTGACGTTTTCCTTGCAGCGTAGGTGACAGCAAGTGGTGAACGAGTTACCCTTGGTTGTTGGAGGGAGAGATGTGCAATTGAGGATGCTCAGCAGTGAGCCTGACATGCCTGGGAGCCTGTGGTGCCACATCTGTGGACACGAGGTTTCCCGCTGTGCAGCATCATGAGCGTGGCATGACATCTCTAGAGGGGATATGGGAATCTGATACTGCCCTCAAATTTGACCCCTTCATGCCTTTGCAAGTGATCGAGGGCCCCAAAGAGCTTTTCTGCTGAGTTATATTCCTGGAGCCCATCAGAGCTCAAGCTCAGGGTGTGCTGCTACATGGGGGCTACCAGTGATGTCGGAATATGCTGTGCAGTGTCACAGGTGGGTTGAAGATGCCACTGTTATCCCCGGTAAAGACCAAGGGGCTACAGACTTGCACAGTGCATGCCATGACTATGTGACCTATTGACCCACTCCCCCTGCCAGCCAGGCCCAAGTTGCGGAGTCATCAGCAACAGATATACATGTCAGTAGCATCAGAAATGAAAACTGAAATGTCAGAGTACATCGATTCATTTACATTGGAAACCCAACAGAGGTTAACTTCAACTACCTTTTCATGAAAAATGACTTGTGGAAATTTTTTTTCTGGATCAAAAAAACAATTTTGTAAGGAGTGAAGAATTTTGTACATTTGCTTATCTCCTGGCTCCCTGGTATGACAGGACAGGGACGTTTTCCCCTCAGCCTCTGCCCTACTGCACAATGTGCTGTCTCTCTGGGGACCTGAGGACATCTGGGCTGCCCAGCAGTGTTGCAGGAAGGAGGTGGATGTCAGGTTCTCCAAACCCTGCGGGATCCTGTGTCCTGCATCAGTGCGCAGGGTTGTGGTCACAGAAAATGCAGTGACACAGCTCCTCTGTCATACTGGATCACTGTTGAGCTGGACTGTGGCTCAGTGTGAGGCGTGTGCTTAGAATGTACTTAGCATGCACATCCCCACGCCAGAACAGGGGATGGATGGATTTGGAGCAGCGGGCTTCCCAGATGGGCGGGAGCAAAGGCTGCTGTCAGGAGCCCTGTACACGTGACTGCGCCCTGAGTGTCCGCTATGGGAACTCTTCTGGCCGCTCTTCTGAGAGGATCCCAGGATGGAGATGCTGGCTCTGCACTGCATTCTCAGTGCTGCAGTGAAGACCAGAGAGCCGCAGGAGGCAGAGGTGCGGCTGAAGGGCGGGGACGTATGCTGCTTCAGTCTTGCTCTGGGTCTTGTTTTCACATTTGTGTTGTGTAGTGTAGTGTATGTGATACCTCACAACTTTCCTGACAGAAAAAAACAGCAGGCGACAGAGCACCGAGCCTGTGGTACCACCCTCTGGGTCTGCGAGGAGACCTGGTATAGCAGGGCGGCGTCTGCACGATCTCTCAGGAGCTGGCCCAGGCAGACCTTGTGGGTGCAGCGACTACCCCTGTCCATAGGACATCATGTCCCTGTGCTGGGCCCTGTGGACACCTGCTTCCCAGGCACAGTGTCTTGGTGGGGACCATGTGGAGATGCATGTGACCAAGGCAGGGGCAACACTGGCTATAGACCAGGTGCAGAGAAGAGGACAAGGGCATGCATTGCTTCCCAGGGCCCTCAGGTGTAGATGCAGGTGGCTTCAAGCCACTCCACCCTGGCAGTTTGTCACAGCAAGAGGGCTCTAGTGCCATGGAAGGGGTTTGCACTGTCAATGAGACACTTGGTAGAGGGGAGGGCCTGAGTAATGGAGCAGGTGGGGACAGCTGAATGCAGGGTGGCAGCGCATTCTGTGTGGGAGCTAGGCATGGGTCTTGTCCTTGGTGTCTGGGGTGGGGGGAGCACGGGACCTCAGAATACGGCCCACCAGGACCCTCCTACTCCACCCCCCTTCTCAGGGCGGGCAGGTCAGGTTCCTGGCTGTGGACCCTTGCCCAAGCTACCTGGAGTTGCCCTTTCCGGGTGGAGTGTGAGCTGCTGGGTGAAGTCGGCATGTAGCACACTGGGTCCCTGCACAGCAGCTGGGGGTGCCTGCTGCAGGACCTAAGGGCTCAAGAAGCCCTTCAGTCTCTTGTCCTTCTGTCCTTCCAAGAGGTAAGGTCCTACTCAGGGACAGGACACAAGGCTGTCCAGAGGCGCTAGGATCCTTGGGAGAATCTGTGTCTCATCATTTATCTGACCTGGGCACTGAACCCTAGCTCTCCTCCCCAAGGCTCGTGGCACAGGTCCTTGATGCAGCCTTTGCCTGAGGTGCTGTTTTGTCCTCTTAAACCTGTTGCCAGATGCTGCTGCAGAATACTGTGGATGGAGAGAAGTGAGACCCCCAGATACAGTCCACTGTAAGGATCTGTGGATTAATTCTGTGCACAAACAGGGTCTGGTGTCCCCGGGATCACCCAGCAGCCCTTTGGCTACAGGAAACAAGGCCACCGAGACAGGGGCCATACCACCCCCCTTTAAGGCCCACAGCCCTGACATCTTCTGGCCATGAGCTTCTGCTCATGAGCTGGACCTTGTGAAATGAAAGTAGTACAGGACAACTGCATGACCATTACCTGAGGAGGCTGTCCTTGTCACCAGTGTCTTGACCCTACAAGCTGCCCTCGGCACCTGAGGCAGGAGCGCCTCCAGGTACCACATAGTGGGGCTTAGGTCCAGGCACACCTGTGGTCTCAGCACTCAGGCTGAGGTAGGAGAATCACAATTGGGAGCCTAGCCTGGGCAACCTGATGACTTAGTGAGACCCTGTCTCAAAAAAAAAATATGGCTGGGGTTGTAGTTTCAACTCAGAACCTGAGTTGAAATCCCCACTGCTAAAAGCAAAAACTAAACAAAAAATTGGTATCATACTGACACAAAATCAGGCATGGATCAGTGGAACAGAATAGAGGATGCAGAAAGATTCTGCCATCTGATCCTTGACAAAGGAGCCTGAAACACACACTGGAGAAAATACAGCCTCTTTAACAAATGGTTTTGGGAAAACTGGTTCTCCACATGCAGAAGAATGAATCTGGAGCCCTATCTCTGACGCTGGTAAAATGGATTAGAAGACTGGATATTAAAACAACCTTTTGGAAGGTAGAGGTTACGGCTTATGTCTAGATGTCACCCCGGAGCCTCATGCAATCATAGGTGGGGCTTTTCAGAAGTTTCTGGTCTCCTATGTGACACTAGGACTGATTCAGAGTGCCGTGCTAGGCTCAGGGGCACTAGGATTAAGGAGTGAACACCCTAGGTAAAAAGATGCTCGTGATGTCCCTTGGAGTTTTGCTATCTTCTGTCCTCTGTGAACTGTTTCTCTGTGGTGCCCCTCTGCCACATCACCCTGCCTTGGAGTCAGCTGGTTATGGACTGAGACCTCTAAAGGGAGCTGAATAAACTTTTCTTCCTTTAACTTTGGGTGTTGGTTATTTTCTCTCAGCAGTGAGAAAAGTACCTAATACAGTAGAATAAGTAAAGCTCCTAAAGACACGTTGTAGAGAAGGACTTTGTGAACAGAAGAGTAAGATGGCAGCAGCTGTGTTTGTTACCTAGTGTGGTGTTCGTGAAAGGACGCAAAGTATGGCCAAGCTTATGTTAGCTAATCAAATTGTTCACACAAAGAAGTGTTCCTGAACCTAACCATCACTGTATCAAATTAAAAAGCGCATGGGCCGGTGAGATAGCTCAGCAGACTAGGTGCCTGCTTAGGCAAGGGGCCCAATTCCCGGTACCTTATGCCGCACGGGTGCCGCGCCCAGGCACTTGGAGACTGCGTGGTGCTGCACACCTGTAATCCCAGCACTGGGGACACTGAAAACAGGAGGATCAATTTAAGTTAGAGCTGTGTAGTAAGACCCTGCACCAAATACATTTAAAAAACAATTAAAAAGCACAGCAAAGTAAAAAAATCAACAGAGTGAAGAGATAACCTATAGAATGGGTAAATAATTTACCAGCTACTTCTCAGAAGAGGACTAATATCTGCAATATGTAAATGACTCAAAAAAGACCTCCCCCAAAGTGAAAGACCCGATCAAAAGGCAGACAACTGAAGAAACAGTTCTCAAAAGATACAGTAAATAGCAGATACGTGAAAAAATGTTCAGCATTTTGGCCACCAACGAAGTGTAAGTCAGAACAACAGTGAACTTTCCATCTTACTTCAGAAACTGGCTGTACAAACTGAACCAAAGAAGGGCTGGCCTGGCTCTGGGAAGGAGAGGAAAAGGAACCCTTCCACATTGTTGGTGGTTGGTAAGGAAGTCAGCATGGAGAGTCGTAGAAACACTAAAACTAAAAATTCCATTGGATCTACCTATACCTCTTCTGAGTCCCTTCTAAGGTGTCGCATAACAGTGATGCAAGTGTACCCAGCTCATGGTAGCCGAATCTTTAAAGCAGCCTGTATGTCCCTCAACAGGTGAATGGATAAGGAAAATCTGATAGATGGTCCGAGTGGAGTGCTACTCTCATAAAGAAAGGCAAGTTTAGTCATTTGAAGGAAAATGGGTACAACTTAAGACTATAATGTTAGGTGAAATAAACCAGGTGCAGAGGTTAAATAAATAGGTTAAATAAATAATGGGTTTCTAATATGAGAGAAACCCATTGTATTAGTAATTTAAAGAGCACAGTAAGTGATACCAGGAAGCAGGGAGGTAGACCTCTGGCGATGGGAAGGGGACCTAGGAATGGAGGGATAGCAGGAGGAAGTCAAAGGATGGCATGATGTGACGCGCATGTGTAGCTGCTCCCCACAGTGTATATTCACTATCACAGTGTGTTCTGAACTGGCCGGCTCCGGAAGGGGCAGCTTCTCCCCAGCTAGGAAAGGCTTTAATCCAATGAAACATCATGGTACGCAGAAAATTGAAAATGTTACCTGATTTTTTTTTTTTTTTTTTTTTT
>NDGN011514188.1:3821-16760 GCA_002564285.1 Tympanoctomys barrerae
TTTGCTAAGCTTGTTCTAAGTAGGTGCTTTAGACCACTGAGCCATCTCACCAGCCCCAATGAACTTTTTTGTTCTGTCATATTTTTCTAAAGCAGCCACAAATTCTGCTGCAGTTTTCTACAATTCAGTGAGTCATCATATTTTTCCACATTTTCTTTTACTTCTCTTCCTTAATAAAACATATTAAATACATGCAGATGCACAAAACTGTTCTGTTAGGCAAAAGATATATATCCATAACCATATTAAAATGCCAAACCTTTTTATAAATATCTGCGGTATTCTGGTTCCAGATGAATAAATGCAGGAATTGAAATTGTGCCTTTTAAAACAGTTTTGCTAGATGTACAAGGATGGAATAATAACAATGTGAAAGAATTATTTTAATTTATAAACCCATTCTATTACTATTTGAAATACTATTCTATATCATAAAAACAGTTAGTGTCCTGCAGATTCCACGGGTGAATAACATTGGTCTTGAAGATGAAACAAGAGCAAGGATGGGAGCATTACCTCATACATTAGAGCGAAGGCTTAAGCTCATCCTTCTTTGAAGACTGTGCAGTGTTTCAATGAAAAGTGAAATATTGTTGGATGAATATCATTACCCTAGATTTTGCGGTAACCAGGATCAATGTTTGTTCATATTGCAAAGCCACCAATCTTCAGCTTTGAGACCATAGCATACGTATTTCAACATATATTTTAAGATGTGAGTGGTGCGCGCCTGTAATCCTAGCACTTGGGAGGTTGTAAAGAGGAGAATCACCATGAGGCCGATCTAGTAGTGAGACCCTGAACACCCCGTAGACCCTTCCCCTAAAATACAGAAAAAAAAATAAATAAAGATGTGCTGTGTCTGTGGGTTCTGTTGATAAGGAAGAGACATAAAGTCTGGGCAAGAAAATATGTATCACTAGGACAAATAAGCACTACATTGCCTATAATTTATTTCCAGGTTCATTTCAAAGGAAAATCCACGCAGTTAGTATTCCAACAGTTATGTCCTCAGCTTTCAGGAATGTTCTCCCGGTTGCATGTCTCCCAAGTCCCCAGTCATGGAATCTCTCAATGTCTTCCCAGCCACCACATTATCTCAGGTTGAAGTCTTCATCATCAGGAATTCTCAAGTAGTTCTTTATTAGTAATTATAAAAGGGGACAAAATTTCTGATTAATTAATATATTGTTTTGAGTTAACTCTTCAAACAACTTTTTAACTGATTTGTCCTTAAGATTTTCAAATGTGAATTGAGATTAAAGTAAAAAAAAAAATGTTTATCATGGTGTAAACCATGTTAAAGAATGTTGAAAGAGGGGTTTTCTGCTAACAATTGTGCTATTTGAATTACTGAAATGCTATTAAATTTTCTCAGTTAGACTCTGAGAGCTAACAGGATCCAAGTACAGGACTGAAGAAATAGATCCCATGTGATTAAGGGCCAACTGATTACAAACCTGATTGATTTATTTCTCTAATGTGGCTTGTAATCTTAGTTATTTGCATCCATATCTCACTGTCATAACTTCCACATTTCAAGAAAGAGTGATCTAAATTTCCGAGTCTTAAACTGGTTGATATGCTCAGAGAAATTGAAAAATCCTCGAGAGGGCTGACTAATTAGCCAGTTCTACTTATCTCAGGAATGCAAAGGTTAAGAAAGTCTGATTAAGAAAGTCCCTGACATTTGGAGCCTGGGAGTGTTAATATAACCAATGCTGTATGATGCCAAAGTTTACTGGGTAGCACTTATGCCAGAATACTACCAAAGCTATGAGATCACATTACTTATACGGTAGGGAGATAAACTTCCCTTTATCTGAAGGTGGGGTCTTTGGTCTCATTAACTGATGGCCTAGCTAGGACAGCAGAATACCTGACAGCAATTTAATTACTGGGCTCTGTTTTTGAATCTCAAAATTTTTCTCTTCTCCTGTTTTGGAAAGAGGAGATTCTATGATATGCATGGGAGATATCAGGATGCACACTGGGGGGTGCCTTCCTGGGCCCCCAAGTGACAGCTTCTTCAGGGATTGCCTCATTGCAGAGATCACATTGTAGGAGAGCACACCTTCCTCAGGAAGGCACATCCAGTGTTGATCAAGACACCCACTTCAGCTCTGGGTCACTCCTGGCAATCCAGGTCCATTCCTAAACGTTCCCTAAGAGCCTATGTCAGTTCCTAACAAAGAGTCTGGCAAGCTGCCTCTCAACAACTGCTACCTTTAACAAAAGATAAATCCAATAGCATCATGAGATCTAGACTGTCTTGTGTTAATTTGAGAGGGTTCTGAAAATACTCATCTCTATACTATCAAGAGAGAATTTATCTGCAAATGTGAAGAGATAGGCTTAATACAAGTGGGCCAAGATCTCATGTCAGTTGTGTGAACTTTCTTAGTACAGAAAAGTGTCTGAGAAAGTCTGTACAAATGGGAAGGATTTGTCCAGGTAATACTGAAAGGATATGAAGTTTCCATTAAAGTACCACCAGGAGCAGTGGAAAGAGAGCTCACTTAGCACTTCATTGGACTTCTCTTCCTCTTGGTCTCTGTTTCGTTCATAAAGAAAAGAAGGTCTGGCGATGTAGCTCAGTGGTATAGTGCCTGCCTGGTAATTACAAGGTCCTGAGTTTGATTCCCAGCGCAAAGATAATAAGAAAAGAATTGGAACACAATTAAGGTTTTTCATGCAACACAAAACCTATTAAATAGCTCTTCTATGAACTATTATGCTTATTAAGAGTACTTTGGAATAAAGATCTACAATCTATTAATACATATTTAAACTTGTTATGAATGTGCATACATTAGGGAAACCTGTTTTCTGATTCTTTGTTTTTTCTTTTCAATTCAGGCCTGTGCCTGTTCTTCCAGGAATGAGCTCACTGCCACCGCAAACCTGCGCCAAGACCGGGTAAGTGCCAGGACGCAGCTGCCTCTGCTCACTTGTGCAACTGCGAGCGGTGGGTGGCCTGCCAGGCTGCGATACTGCCATCTACAGATTGGATCAGAAGGCTATCAGAGCTTCTAGTCTGACTTTCATTGTTTGTGAAGTGTTGTGTGAGTGGACGGTAGATATTGCCAGTGATTACACTTGAAAGTGGCCACGTACCTCCTCTTCCTGGCTCTAGACTAATGGTATGCATCCACATGTCTTTATGAAAGTGTGTGACTGTAGGAAATTAGATTAGTAAGCTAAATATTGAAGCATAACATCATATGCGTGATATACACACATATCACTACCAATTTGACTAATAAACCCTTTTTGTGTTATCAAAACAGTTCATTGCTGTAGTTAAAGGTGTTAGTTTTTCCTGTTAGGTTTTTTTTTTTTTTTTCTTTTTTTCCAGACAGGGTCTTACTAGGTAGTTCAGCATGGCTTTAAACTCACTAGATCACTCAGGCTGACCTTGAACTCCCAGTGATCCACCTGCCTCAGCCTCCCCACTCCTGGGATAACAGCTGTGGAATACTACACCTGTCAAGGATGTTAGAACTTTAAAAGTTATATGTATATTATCTTTATATGAGCAAAACAGCAATTTTGGCTGTTTTATATAAGTGAGGTCATACAGATGGTTTTGCTTGGAAAAAAATGAGTGCTTTAAAAGTTTGGAAACACACATGACACTCGTTCCAAATGGGTGAGTGCAGTGATCTCTTTTGCTTTCAACTAACTCTTTATTCTTAGATATATGCTCCCAAGAAGTAAGTGGATGAAGAAGGGTCTCCATTATTCTTTTGCATACAATGTAGACAATGGAATGAGGGGGCCCTTCTTTGCACTACTAAAATTTTACTAACCAATCAGCAAAACAAGAGCAATGCCCTGGTTGTGTGCTGGGAAGGCACACTAGTGAGCGTCTGCCTCGTCTGTGAGGCACACGGAGGCTGCTCATGACACAAGTGCTGAATGAATGTGCAGTGATGGATATTGATGGCTACAGGGTCCGGAGAGGAAGAAGGGTCAGGGATGCAGAGGTCAAACACACATCAACCAGGGTTTCAGAGTTAGTTCAAATAAAAAGAAGCCAGGTAAGCACCAGTGTTAAAAAAGTAATATGAAAGTTATTAAACTGAGATCATTGCAAACTTAAAACTCATAAGATAGCTAAAATATCATTTTTTATATAAAGAGGTTCGGTTTTTAATAGCTAGAGCATAATAATGATTTTGCTATATTTCTAGTGTTTAAGCCAAAAGTAGAGAACATTATTCAAAATTTTTTTAAAAAATAAAAAAACTACATATTTTAGAGTTGGGAAGACATATGTAGCAAAATTCACAATTGAGGAGATAAGTGAATGTGATTATTAGCATTTTAGAGCAATCTAAGTAGTGATTTCTGGAAGTCTGTGGGAACAAATGGATAGCAGAATTAATTAAAAGAGAGTATAAGGAAATCAAAGTTCTGCAAATAAATAAAAACACTGACTTACATTTAGCTTTTTTTTTTTTTGGGAATAATTAGTATTTTCAAGTGGAGTGTCAAAGATGGAGTATTTTTGGAAAATTAAGGGAAAACGTATCTATCCATCTCTTCAATTCGTAATCATAAAGCTTACAGCTGTAAATGATAAACCAAAGGTGTATCTGTTAGTTATCAGATGTGACCCCAAAGCCTCGCGAGCCTACAAGCGTAGCAGCCCTTCGAGGAGGTGGGGTCCAGTCAGGGAAGGCGGGTAGCCCAAGCATGGAGGGCTGCCCTCCCTGTCCCTGCCCGCCCGCTCTGCCTCCTGAATGGCGCCGGGACCAGCTCCTCCACCGGGAATGTCCTCCACCCGGAGTGTCCTCCGCGATGCCCCTCTACCCTGCCGCCTGCTGTGTACCCAGTCCGCTATGGACTGAAACCTCTACAAACGGCGACCCCAAAACAACTTTTCCTTCTTTAATGTGTGTCGGGGATTGCACTATAGTGAGAAGCAAGTGACTAGGACAGTATCTGTAGCTACATCTTGCTTTTAAGTAATTTGACAGCTTTGTTCTCAATTTCCTGGACAAGATTGCTGAAGTTTAGAGATTTCTGCTATGTAAGAAACACTCTTAGGTAGCACTTTCTGCTTCTGCTACTGTTCTGAAATTTACTTGGAAAATTTATGGTCGAAATGTAATTCATATAGGTCATTAGAATTTTAGTATGTTAGTTGCCTCAACACATTTTCTGCTCTTTTGAGCATATTTGACTAACACTAATTACATACCTTGAGGTGTTCTCCATGGCTACTGGGCCTGTTTTGGAGGATGGGTGCCCTGTGTCACCTGCTCCGTTTTGCTGCGACACCTCCCTGGGCTTTCAGGACTGACCTGCACCCTGATTCCATTGTTTGGGGAGGGTAGGTCGTCAGCACCAGCTTCTCCCAGTGGTCATTTCACGTGTCGGATGCCCTCACACGGTCCACACACACGCAGGGGTGGAGGCAGGGAGGGGCTCTTGCCACCCGCTCTTGGCTGCTCCTGGGATCTCTCCTGCTTCGCATGCAGTGAAATCTTTGTCTCCCTTTCCCTCGGAACATGCAACTGTTGTTTAACCCACACATTTCCTTTTCCTCCAATTAGGATCATCTTCTCATGCTTACAACTGAGGACATTTGAGAATCTCAAAACTTATTTAGAGAAAATATAGTGTTCCTCATTTCAAACTAATTTATGCCTAAAATGTTTTGTTGTCAGTAATGGCTTCAAAAATCCAAACATTTCTGTGAAAGAAGAAATATTTTGGGAAAGAAATTGTCAGAGGCAATGAACTGAATTGTGTCTTCCTAAATTCATGTGCTGAAGCTCTGGGCGGCCTACTACTTCAGAATTTAAGAATAGTTGGGAACAAGGGTTTACTAAGAAAAATAGGGTCTTGGGGTGAGGTTAATCGGATAATAGTTGATGACTTTAGATGAAGAGATTAGGACACAGGAAAGGACACTGTTGGCCCTGCACACCCAGCGGTGGCCGGGAGCACACTGTCAGACGGAAGGGAAATGCACCCTCCGAGAGAGCCCTGGGAAGAAACCCATCTTGTTGCAGCTTGATCTCAAACTTCTGGCTCCAGAATTGTGAGGACAGAAATTCTGTTGAAGCTGCCTAATCTGTGGGACTTTCCTGTGGCAGCCCAACCAACCCCATGCAGGGATGTGTTGGCCAAGATTAAACTCTTAGCTATGGCAAAAGTGCAACTTCAATCCAAATCTGAGAAACCTACTGTAGTCCTTACACTGATTCCTGCATGGAGCAGGAAGCATGAGTCATACCTGTCATGAGACTCAGAGAAATTATTCCTATTATATGTTAAAGGTAAACAAGATAACTGACTGACATATCATTTAAAATGTCTGGCTTTTTCTTTCCAGCCTGAAACATAGTTCTAAGAATGAATACAGTAATACAATTGAGCACATATTAAAATTCACATAGAATGGGCCTGCTTTTCATATGATTTCAAAAAGATTTATTAAATTTGGATAGAGATTTGTGTTGTAAGAGTCACATTCTAAGGGCCAGCTAGATAGCTCAGTGGACTAAAGTGCCTGATTACACAGAGGCAGGGACCAAGGTTCGATCCCAGCATGCCCTGCTGGTCCCATTTCTGGGGGTGCTGAGAGGGTGATTGAGACTGGGCGTGGTGGCACATGCCTATAATCCCAGCACTTGTGAAGCTGAACACAGGAGGATCACTACAAGTCCAATCTGTGTAGTGAGACCCTGTAGGCCCTGTCCTAAATACATAAGAATATTTAATAAATATTCTCTATGATGGTTCAGAAAGTCTTATTAAAAGATCACACGCATCTGTGGCTTTGGAGTAAATTACATTCCAAGCTTTTCCCAGCTTCTGAGAAAGTTGGTAATCAGTCTTTTTCTTAACTCATTCTGTCTACTTAAATTCTGCTAAATTACCGGAGTGACAATGCTAAATATAGATGCACAAACTAGAGAGAGAATGCCCCTCCCTAATTCAGTGGAAAATGAGGGTGAGTAAAAACTTCTCTAGGGGAACGAGTCGATTCAATTAACTATCTTAGTTAAATCTAATCCCCTTAGAAATCCAAATGCCATCCAGGGCTCTGGAAAAAGTAACTTTCTAAATAATGTTCTGGTCGCTCAGTAATTAACCTATGTAGGTAGGCAAGTGCAAACCCTCCAGAGCCTTGTGTCATTGTACTTCAAAGAAAGCTTAATCAAAATTTTCTTATATTTTGTTTTGCCTTTGAAAGAAGGTCATCAGTAACTGAGTGTCATTGTTAGATGAATACCCATTAGCAGTTCATAAAAAGAAATTTTCCCTGAAGCTGCTACTCAATTGAATAAATCACTTAAATTAGTTTCTTACTAAATAACATTACCAAACTTTTACTATATGTGCACCATAAAAAATGGCTAGGTGCTCTCACATGAAGGAAAGGAATATTTTTTTTTCACGAATTAAATAGTAAGTAGGTGGCCATACAATGCTTTGAAAATTCTAAAAAAAATTCAGAATTATGAAGGAGTTGAATACAATGCCCCAGGAAATGAAAATGAGTGCTGTGTCTACTGTTTATGTATAGTTTCCTTGAAAATTAAAAAAAAATTTTTTTTTCTTCTGTATTTTAGGGAAGGGTCTACAGGGTGTTCAGGATCTCACTACTAGATTGGACTCTTAGTGATTTGCCTGTTTACAGCCTCCCAAGAGCTGGGGTTACAGGCGTGCACCACCATGCCCAGTCTCAGCAGGCTCCGGGGGTGGACGAACAACAGGCCCAGGGATTGAACCCCCAACCATTGTTCCTGCTTGCAGGCACTTTAATCTGCTTAGCTATTTGACTGGCCATCAAAATTAAAATTTTTAAAGGAAATACTATTTGAAAAGGATTAAAAATATAAAATACTAGAATAATCAAAATATATAAATTGATTACTACAAAAATCAATGGCTAGAGAAATTAAAGAACTGTTAAACACATAGCAATTTTTGTTCATGGAATGAATTATTCAATATTGTATGCATGCAAGTTCTTCTCAAATTGAGTAACGCAATTAAAGCAAGCCCAACCTAAATACTGATAAAACTGACAAATAATTCTAAGTTTCAAATGAAAGTAGCAATACTTACAATAGCTAAAATAAACACCGAGAATAACATCTGGTTTCAAAACTAACATACACATGTGTAATGCATATAATATGTAATGTATATAATATATAATATTATGTAATGCAATAATATAATATATTATAAAATCTATTATATATAGATGTGAAATATGTAGCTGTGTGACACTGACATTGAAATAGATAGAAATTAATGGAAAATTTTCCATAAATGCAGTCACATCTATATGGACATTAATTTGAGAAAAAATTCAAAGCAGGTCAGTGATGAAATAATTCTGTACTCAACAAATGGTACAATTTGATATCAATGTGCAAAAAGAACAAAAACATAAAACAACAGGTTTTTTTAAAAAATCAAATGTCTTAACAAAAATAACTTTTGACAATGTTAAAATTTAACTTAAAATAGATAGTAAGAGAAACATACCACAAGTTTATAAAAATTCTAGGCCAAAATGTGATCACTTTGGAAGAGGAAATGATTTCTTAGATACAAAACCAAGCACACAATCTCTGAAGGAAAAGATGGAATACATTGTACTATATTCAAATGAAAAATCTTTTGCTGTTCAAAAGATACTCGTGCCATACAGTGACAGAGAATATTTGCAAAGCATATATCTGATAGTTATGGTTTGTGTATAGTTGTCCCCCCAAAGCCTCATGCAGTCTTGGGGCAGCTTCTGGAGTTTGTGATTGAATATTGTGGGTGTGGCTGCTGCACCTGCCCTGGGGCAGGTCATTTGCATTTCACTGTAAGGAGGGAAGAGAAGCCAGCTGCTTGAGCTGCTGCTGCTCCTCCCTTCACTTCTTGTTCTTTGCTGCCACCATGAAAGGCTGCTCTCTGCCATGTGCCACTCTGCTTGGAGCCAGCTGAGTATGGACTGAAAGCTCCAGTAACTGCGAGCTAAATAAACTTTTCCTTCCTTCAACTTGGGTGTCAGATATTTGTGCCTACAATGAGAGAAGAGTAACTAAGACACTGATAAAAGCTTTACAGTGAGAAGTTTTAAAATTCAGAAATAACAGACAAAGTCAAACATGACTGTACACCCAGATTCTCAGTGTTCGGCAAGGCTAGGGCAAGAGAATTGAAAATTTGAGCCTTCCAGTTCAAATTAGTGATTTTAGTGAGATACTTCCCTAAAATAAAACTTTTAAAAGGGATAGGAACATGTACCTCAGAGTGAGGGTGCTAAGCTCAATTGTCAGTACAATACGAATAAATAAATAAACCTATTCTTTTAAATGGTAAAGACTTTAACAGTCACTTCATAAAGAAAATATATACATAAAAAAACACGTGAGAAGATCCTTAATATTCTTTGGCTTTAGGGAAATATAAAGTAAAGCCACAGTGTGATACCATGATATGGTATGAAGAATGACTAAGAGTGGACAAGGCAACCACACCAACTATTGGTGAAGACAGGAAGTAAAATAAGGAGAGAGAGAGAGAGACAGAGAGAGAGAGAGATTTTGATTAAAATTTTATGGTCTTCAGTATCTTAATTCATAATGAATTAGCTGTGTTCAAACTTTCAACACCTTGTTGTTTGTCCTCCCAACTATCCCTATTTAGTTTTCCGCTGTCTTTGTCCTTCGACCTCTGGACCCATTCTGCCTCAGCCTTTCATACCTAGCTAGATAGTCTCCCTCCTCCTCTAAAACTTCAGTCACCTCTGCTCCCATTGCTGTTTCCCTGTACCTCTTATTTTTAGACTTCATCTAGATCACCTATTTACTTTTGCTTTTAAACCAGTCCATTATATTAGGTCACCAAGTTTTGGTGGAGTATCCATACAACTGTACCAACAGACCCACTCCAGGTGCACACTCACAGCTGGCCAGCAGCCTTCTACTACCACTAGTCACTTGTAAGCTCATAATAAATTGTCCCTGTACCCCTGAGCAAGTAAAGGCTACCTATCAGTAAACTTTCAGTTGTCCTTCACCTCTTTTACTACCCTATACCCTATTTTCTCTTAAAAAATGAATACCAGCCAAATTGGAGAGAACTTTAATTCAGGATCAATCAGTTACTTAGAGATTTGATCCCTAGAAATATTTCCAGCAACTGATTCTATGTATGGAAATAAATGAAGAAAACAAGAGCAAGGAATGAGGCAGGTGAGAGGAGAGCGAGATTGAGGATCTGGAAGAATTAGCAAAACATAATCTTCAGTGAAAGCCTTGAAATAAAAGCAGTGGAAAGCAGGATTACAGACTCTTTCCAGTGAGGAAGAAAACATGCCAAATTGTGAAAGCATAAACTTTTAGGGAGTACAGCAATTATAGCAAAGAACTGTAGAAAACAGAGAGCAGGCAGCAGGGCTGACAGGTAGGGCTGGAGCTGAAGGCAAGTGTGAAGCCTCAGATGTGTCAGATTTAGACACCCTCACTTTATTCATCAGTAACGGTTACTAAAGTAGATTAAGAAGAAAATGCAGTGTTTTCCCTCTGCATAACAAGTGACCACAGTAAGTTAACATCATCAAAGGCTGCTGAAAGAGAGCAGAACTGGGTACATGGATAGAAAGCCAATAAAGTCACACAGAGCTGAGCTCAAAATGGTTTTCCAGTAGGGATTTAATGTTCAAGGTTTTGGCCTCGATACTCTGAGCAGTCCTTTTAACAGTGATCGGAAAAGCACAAGAAGGACATGGATCCTTTGTTCCCATCTTCAGCATCTTCCTTCCTCCAGACGTTTCCATGGTACCAGCCTCTGATATCTTGGGTAACATCTGACCTTCTCCAGCTTCTCCATCCCAATCTCAGAATTGTCAGCAAGGACACGGAGAGAAGGAGGCGCAAGGCCAAGGCCAATGGCAAGAGCAAATATTCCCGAGTACCTTGAGGCTGGGAAAGAAAGGGGCTGCAACAACCACCATTAGTTGAGAAGCCCATCACGAGTGCACCAGACAGCTCATCTCATGCAAGCTTTTCCCATCCCAGACTATGTACCACACAGGCCTCCTCACAGAGGTCATATTCTCCTGCTAGTCTCTAGTCCACTGAAGGTTGGAAAGGAGGCCCTGTAGGAAGAGAAGATGCTGGCTGTCCCTCTCTGTCCCTGGATGGGCACAGCGCATTACTTTTCCCAGCTATTGAGCTGGAGCTGGAGAAACTGCTCTACTAAGCCACTGTGTGTGTGCCAAGTCTTGTGTGCAGGACCTTTGGGTGCCTGTGAGGGACAGCTCCTGCTTCATTTCTCTAGCAGAATGTGATATGAAACACTAAATGTAAAACAGGAGGATAGGTCAAGAAACAAAGAAAAAAGGAAGAAAGGAAACTATTTTACACTATGGTGAGCTTAAAGGTACATTTCATTTTGCACTGAGGCCATGAATTATTTAGCTGACGCAGGTTAGAAATTAGTTACAAGATTACAGTGGCCGAGGTAGGGGCCCAGAACGGAAGAAATGGAACAATTTCTATTCAAGCAGACTGCCTGAAGCTTACGAGCTAGCCCAAATCTTACCAGCTCCTGAATTGGTTGGTATTTCAAAAACAACATTATGTAAGGCATATTATTTAGAAATTGTCACTTGGTTTCACTTTCTTCATCTAGATTCTGTACTCTGTAAGAGCAAGAGATTATTTTACTCTTCTGATAATAAGAAATGAATTCAGCATTCAAAAATATAATAAAATAGATCCCTAAAAGATCATTTACTAGAAGAGTAAAAATAGTGAAATATGGAAAAATAAAATGAATAAAATGTCATTCTGTGTGTGTGTGTGCGTGTGCGTGTGTGTATGTGTATATTAAACAGAAGCCAGAGCTTCTGACACTAGAAACTTCGTAAAATCTAACAGGAGGATGTTAGAGAAATGCAAGGATCTCAGTTCCTCAGAATGGAAGTTAAGGGGTACGCTTGCCTGAATATTGTTACTACATTAGAGAACGAATTCGGGGCAGCTTAATGCCAGAGACCGTCTTCCCTGCACTGCTTTGCGCAAGTCCACATTTTCTGAGAAAGCACAGATCAGAGGAGCTACTTGGAGAACGATTAGAGTGAGTCTCTTCAGAGGTTCTGGGAGTTCTCCGGGAGTTTTGAAAGCTATGGAGCCACCTCATTTTCCACAGAAGCTACATAGAAATCATATCAAAAAACAAGATTTTGTGTATTGTTATTAAAATGAAACTGGCAAAATATATAAAGGCTGATCTGGTAACTACTGTGTGAGCAATGGCTACAGGTAGCAATGGGCTTCCTTCCCAGAAAAGAAAGGGAAAGTAGTTTTCCAAGTGCTCCAATGATACTGGTTGCAGAAAAGAGGGATCTCACGAAGAGTTTATTGTATTCTTTCTAAATAGCGTGTGGGTTTTAAAAAATTGATCTATCTTCTCAGGATGCTGAAAGTGGCTGTGGTTTTTCCTTTCAAGAAGAGATATGTGTGTTTATTGCTGATGTTGTTATAAACACAGAGCTGAGGGTTGTGATCCATCTTCATGCAATTTGCTAGGCCCAGGCTTTATTGTACTTAAACAGAGTGCCAGAACAGACAGCACCTTTCTTCGCTTCCAGCGCTGCAGTTGGGTAAACTGTGGGGCATGGCCCTGAGCTCATGCTCCGCATAGGGCCAGAGTGAAGGGAGCTCTGACTGTGGCTCCGCTGTGAGGTTTTCAGGAAAACACTGGAAAGATGATGGCCATTCTCTATCACACCCTGTGTTCAGTCCATTTGCACCACCCTTATTACCAGGGAAGGCCTGATTAAGCTCTGTGACACAATCAGAGTATGGAGGAGGGGCACAGGGTGACAGGCAAATGCATGTCTGAGCAGCCACCATTCTATTACATCTCTACGCAGAAAGGTTTTTTTTTTTTTTTTTTTTTTTT
>NDGN011514201.1:704-12843 GCA_002564285.1 Tympanoctomys barrerae
CTTGTACAGCAATTAACCACTGAGAAGAATGTATGCAGTATGTTAATTATTGAAACTGTCCTACCGGTTTGATTTGAAACTGTCTCATTGCTATTTGGTTATCAATAAAATTATGGCAAAAAATAAAAAAATAAAAATTACTTGACAAAAAATTATTTAGCATAAAGATATAATTGTAACTTTAGTATTAGATGGTAATTTAATTGACATAGAAAAGTGGAGAAATTGAAATGAACATTTTTAGGGTTGTATTTTTAGATCATGTAGTACTTTTATACCTTATTTTTTAAGTTACTTCGGTTGTAATAGAATTAAAAAATATTTTCTCTTGAATGAATTTCTTACTGACATTTTGGTATCTAATAATTGCCATGAAAACTTTCCTGAAGTTTAAAATATGTTATAAAGCCCATTTTTTAACAATGCTTATGTTTTGGAAAGCATTTAAAGTTGTATCACAAAATTAATAATGTAAGGCTATGCAGCCTATCCTTCTTAAACATGGCTGCATTGTGCATAACAAGATACTTTGCAAAGTTATCAATTTCACATTATAAATGCTGAGTGTGTGACAACTTTTGAATATGAAGATAAATAACCATAACTGTAAGGACATTAATATGCATCAAACACTACAACAATACATCTAGCTAAAACATCATTAATCTTACACATACTGATTATGTTCAAAGCAGAAGCATTATTAAAATTAATTTTGTCCTGTGAGAGAGTTCAATGACTAGTGTTTATAATTTCAGCTTTTGGATAGTAAAGTAAAGCTTGGCATTTGTAATAGCAAATATTTTGGTAGATTAGCCACTTTTATATACAACAGATATACAAGATATTATATTTCTATAATGTCTTGTGAAATAATCTTTTGAAAATTGAAGAAAATAGAAAACTTTGATAGCAATATATGATATTAAATGTTAATAAATATTTACTACATTTTATTCCATGGCATAGAAATTTTGGAAATAGGGAAGCTACCTTGTGTTTATGAAACTTCAAACATATACAATATCAAACAAGTGCACACATTAAGCTCATTGAGGAGAAATACTTTCAATCTTTTATATTCAAAGGTCTATTCTGATGGAAAAATTATGTACATAGTAACAAATTCATCAACAATATTTAAACTGAAATATAATTATTTTTCCTGTAATGCACTATTTTTCCAGATGCTAAAGTATGATTTTTTACATTGTGTACTTACACATGTGCTCACATAAATCTGTGTAGAGAATTACATTTATAAAAATAGGCAATTTGGAGACATTACTAACCTAATATATTTTGTAAATCTTCATGAATAACTAAATGTATTCACTTCCATTGTTTTACACTACAAGATTCAATAAATAAGAAATCAAAGCTACTGAAATAAAATTGATCAAAGCAAATAGACTAAATATTAGAATACCATAATAAGTTGGTATTGTACATATTTGAAAAGGTCTCAAAACAGACTAATAGGACAATTTTAATAATTAATACATTGCATATTGTTGTCTTCATAGTAGTTATAGTACAAGATGCAGACATTATATCATCTCCAAACACTATTAATACAAGTCTTTCTTCTCATTGAAATAAGAGAAAGTAATTGTATGTCTATCCTAACTATTTTGTATATACAGATACAAAATTCTCCTTCATTTGAATCCCCTTTTTTGTTTCTCAATAAAATTAATTTTTAAAAATACAATTCATTGTAACTTTGACAGTGATTAAATTATTTGTAGATTGCTTTGGGAAGTAAAATATATTAACAATATCAATTCTTTTAATCTATAAACATGAATTATCTTTCCATTTATTTGTGTCTTCCTGAACTTCTTTGCTTTCACATTTTCCGTCTATATCTCTTTTATCTCCTAGGTTAAATTTATTCATATACATTTTATTTTTATGATACTGTAAGTTGGATTGTCTCCTTAATTTCACTATCAAAAGATTTGGTACGATATAAAAATATAGTCTTTTGTTTAAGTTCTTGATTCTGTGCTCTGAAATATTAATAAATGAGTTTATTTACTCTAAAAAAAAGATTTGGAAAGGTCTTTACTTTGAACATTGAATATTGAACAAATATAACATGGGATGTACAATTCTAGGAATAAATACAAGAACATAAAAATATATTGTAATATCATATAATAATTAATAAACATGTATTTTGGAAGTACTACGTTTCCATAATACAATCTTAGAAGTAAATGTTCTCAAAAACACAGAAGTTAAAAAATTTACATATAACACATCGCACTATATATGCTTGTATGCAACATATGAGTTTAATAAGAGAAATACAGCATAGATAGCGATGCAGGGATTGTGGGGCTAAGATGGTTCTTAGGAGAAATGCTACGTAGGGAAGACCTACTTGGAAATAGAAGACCTGTGAATACATAGTGTATAATGAATTGAGAACCTTGATACCTGCTGGGACAGCAGTACAGGCTGAGGGCCACAGCCTCACAGTCACCACGTGGGTTGTGGTTCAGGTTATCAAAGAGGAGAGGAAGCCAAGTTGTTCAGATTAAGCAGGCCAGGGAAAGAAATAAGAAGTTGGATCATTCCAACAGATCAAGTCCAACCTTGTTGACCACCATAAGGATGCTGTATATTTAATGATTTGTGAGCAATTGGAAATGATTGGATACCTCATAGTTAGTTTAAAACATACAACTATTTAGGGAAAAGACCTGCTGAACACTAAACATATAAAGTGCAAGGGACAAAATAACAAAATTATCTGTCTAATGGTTGAAAATTTAAAGGTATCATCAATTGGTTAACAGCTATATATTTCAGAAGCAGTTATTAAAATAGTTTTATATATTAGTTCATTTAAATGAATACATATTCTAATAGATACCCAAACAAATATATGTAAGACTAGTTGGCTTTGAAATTATAGAGGTACTAGATCCATACTGTGGAAAATTCTTTTTCTTACATTTTTTGTTGTATTTTATTGTCTAATTAATAGACTTTTTGCACTTTTAGGTGGATGAAATAAATAACAAGTGAGTACAGTGTGTTCCTGCATAATTATACCACCATCTGAGGTAAGTTGCTTCTATTATTTTTGTTGCTTTTTAAAAATGTGTTTCTTTTCTTAACTGTAGACAAAGCATAGGACTTTTTTGCCTGATAGGCAATTACTCTAGCCCTCAGCTACATGTGTAGCCTTCCTTTCATTAAAATCTTGTGCTAATATGGTGCCTTAACTTACAACAGATGAGCCCATATTCATCCACTATTATTCACCAAAGTCTACAGCTTATATTATATTAGAAACATCTGTATTCTATATTATGTAGGTTTTGACAACTGTTTAATAATAAATTCATTGCTGTAGCATAACGCAGAATAGTTTCAGTTTTCTGAAGCTTCTCTGTGTTCTGTCTTTCTCCCTCTGGACCTGTGGGAAAAAACTGAACTTTTTTTTTTTATTTTTTATTATTGTAGGGAAGAATCTACAGGGTGTATAGGGTCTTACTACTAGATCAGGCTCATAGTGATCCGCATGTTTACAGCCTCCCTAGAGCTGGGAGTACAGGTACGCACCACTACACCCAGTCTCAGTGGTGTCTCAGGACACCTCAGGGGTGGGGCAGGCACGGCAGGCCTGGGGATGGAACTCCCCCCCACCCTCTCCCCAAACCTTCCCCTGTGCCTTCTTGTAGGCACTTTAATCTGCTGAGCTATTTGGCCAGCCCCCAAACTGAACTGTATAAGTATTTTTGTATTTTCTGGAAAGTCTCATAATTTTAATCATAAAGTATATAGCTTTTATACATTAACCTTTCTTCACTTTAAATATATATACATGTATATATATGTATATATATATTGTTTCCATTAAAACATATTTATTTTCTCTCTATAAACTGATAGATCATTTTAGCATTAAATAATACTGCATAGAGATATTATATCTTATTCTATCCATTTACCTGTTATCTTGGTTGCTCCAAAATTTGGACAGTTACAAGTAAAGTTGATGGATGTGAACATTTACAGTTAGATTTCTGCATTTGGAAAAAATTCATTTGGATAAATAAGATCATAAACCCTAAATTTTATGATATAATTATGCTTCACTAGAAATGTTAAAATGTTAAAATGTTATCAAATTTCTCAAATTTTCTGAAATGATTTGCAAAACCAGCAGCCATGGGCAAGTATTGCTATTTTTCTGCTATCTCAGGAGGTATTGAGCTTCTCAATTCCTTCTACACTAATATTTACAGGTCTACTGTTACTATGTAGCTTTTCCTTACATAGCATTTCTATGAAGAATCATCTCAGCCCCACAATCCCTGAATCTCTGTCTATGCTGTATTTCTGTATTACTGAACTCATATGCTGCATACAAGCATATATACTTTGACATGTTACATGTAAGTTCTTTAACTTCTGTGTTTTCTCCAGAACTTAGAGTTTTCTGTTTTCATGGTTAGCATTGTTAATGTTCATGTGATAGTATTTTACAGTTGCTTCAGCTTCGATGGCCTCACTGACATACATCATCAAGAATGTTTTCACGTTCTGATTTATAGCATGTACCATCCTTGCTGAGGTGTCTCTCTAGACATTTTGTCAGAATTTAAATTTGTTGTTTTAGGGCAGGCTAAATAGCTCAATGGATTAAAGAGCCTGCAAGCAGGCACAGGGGTCGGGGGCTTGATCCCCTGACCTGCTGTGCAGACCCTGCCCTCGGTTAAGGCTGAGACAATTGAAACTGAGCATGGAGGCACATGCCTGTAATCCCAGGTCTTGAGAGGCTGTAAACAGGCAGATGACTATGAGTCTGATCTAGTAGTGAGAGCCTGAACACCCTGTAGATCCTTCCCTAAAGTACAAAATAAATAAATAAATAAATAAAAATGCCCGGTTTTTCCAGGTGAAATTAATCACTGATTTGCAAGGATGTAGAGCAGAAATAATTCATATTACTCAGTATACTGAAGGAAGCAGGCTGTATCACAGTAGCCCGCTTCTGTCATGGTTGTGTCTAGATGTCCTTCCAAAGCCTCATGCAGCACAGGTGGGGCCAACTCAACGGTGGATGAGTGTGTGTACGTGATGGACTCATAGCACAGTGCTATGATCATTAGGAGTAGGGGCATGAGTGCCACCCTTTTAAGTAGCTTGGAGAGCACACAAAGGATAAAAAGAGCTGTGGTTGTCCCTTGTTGCTTTTGTTGAAGTGATGACACACTGCCTTGGAGCCAGCGATTATGGGCTGAAACTACTAAAAATTGTGAGTTGTAATGACAGACATCACTGCTTTAGAAACTTAAAGTTATTTAGAAATGGTCATTCATCATGTGGAAACTTCACAGATGAAGTTACTCTCAAATCAAAATTTGAGTGTAATGCTATTCCAAAATTTCATTTTCAGGCATCAGATGTTTCCTACCATGCAAGGAAAGGTTTCAGAATTTTATGCAAATTAAAGTAAATGAAGAGGCTCAGCAAAAAAAGATTGTTCGAATATATTCACATCTGAAAGGCACGTCTGATAATTTCTCTTGTACTGTTATCAGAGCTAATGTGATAGAAGCAAAAATACGATAAGACAAAATAAAAAACAAATGAAAAACAGAGTTTCTATATTTTATTTTGTTACTGGAACATAAACTGCAGTAAATAAGGTCACCTTTTTTTTTAATAAATGGACATGCATATATTGTCGAGACAAAGGCTTATAACGTAACGAAATGACTTGATCCAAAAAACTGAAAATGAAGTATTAGACAAATAACCATTATAACTTTATTATTTTCAATTTTCTTACCTTAATGTACTAACTGTCTCAGGTGAGTTTTTATTTTCTTTCTATATTTATATTATTTATACATTTCAATCAAAACTTATTAAAACATTAGAGAACTGTTACTATGGTATTTAAAAGTTGATTTTAAATTTGAATAATGGAACTGAATACATTATCAAATACATTAGTGATAGAAACTGTTGTAGAGGCTACCATATTCATTGATAGAATGGATGTAAATCAGTAAGCAACAATAGCACAGAAAAACAAAAAGTTGTGTCACTGGATAATTTTCTCCAGTGGCAAAGTGCTTCCCTAAATTGTGCAATGTCTTGAGCTCTATCATTAACCTATACAATTTAAAAAGCAGTTGAATCATGAGCTTTAGGTAGCGTACATATTTACAGGTATGTATCAAAATAGAAGCACGGTGTAATAATAATTGAAGCACATTTAAACAATCATAGACTTTTAGTTTTAGTTTATAGAACATTGGACAAGATACGTTCGCATATTTGATTATGGTAGGTGCACTCTGTTGCACTTTAACACTTGTGGCAGAAATCTCAAAGTGATTTCTACATTCACCTTTGATTTTCTTCATTCAAGCTCAATGCCTGGCTTATCTGAATTGCCCAATAAGTTGTCATATATAATGAAAGTGACAAATCTCAAGCATTGTACTTTATTATGTATTTAGTACAGGGTCCTCGGGGTCTCACTACACATATGAGACTCATAGTGATCCTCCTGTTTTCAAACTCCCAAGCGCTGGGATTACGGTTGTGCAACCATGCCCAGACTTAATCTCCATCTCAGTGTGTCCCCGGGGCGGGGCTGTCAGGGCACAACAGGGATCGCTCCCTGGTCCCTGCATTCACATAAGCAGGTTCTTTAATCTGCTGAGCTCTGTGGCTGGCCCTCAAGTGTTTTAAAATGTAGACTTTATAATTTTGAACTCTGTGTAAGCTGTACAACTTTATAAAATAGACTGTATATTGTGTATGCATATATACATATCTATAGGTATGCATATACAAACATACATAAATATTTATGTATGCTGTCTCTAAATTCAAATACTTTGGAAATGTGTTAAGAAAGCCATATGCTCATATAGTTACTTCAGTATTTATCAAACCTATATGAATAAATGTAAACTTGAGTGGTTATTTTATATCTTATCACATATTTTTTTCTCTCACACTTTCCTACTAATTTATTTTTTAAATTTTTTTATGTATTTAGTACAGGGTCTACAGGGTCTCACTACACAGATTAGACTCATAGTGATCCTCCTGTTTTCAGCCTCCCAAGCACTGGGATTACAGGTGCACGCCACTGTGCTCAGTCTCAATCAATGTCTCAGCACCCCAGGGGCTGGGCTGGCATTGCATGCTGGGCATCAAACCCTGGTCCCTGCACTTGCGTAAGCAGGTGCTTTAGTCTGCTGAGCTATCTGGCCGGCTCTTTTCCTACTAATGTAAATTCTTTATAAGTTCAGTTTTCTCTGAGAATTCAAACTAGTAATTCCATATAAATACAGTATACATATTAAATGTATAATGCAGATTTTAAAAATGTATTTTGTCCATGATTACAAGTCATCATAGAATTCAGCACTATATGCAGAAACTTCTCAATTTACTGTGAGATTACACATGGATAAACTTTATATGAACTGGGAATATCTTAAATTGAAATGATGTAAAATGATACTATGGTTTTTACCTATTATAATGTACTTTAGGGATTTTTGTAAATTTAAAAACTTATTGATGAATTGGACCACTATTAAGTCTTAACCATTTCTGTTTACTCTTGTCATCAAAATTTTTAAGGACAACCATAAATGTCTTTACTAATAGCTAATCATATGTAAATTATTAATTGAATTTGCCATTTGGAAAGTAAATTTTCATATACAAATAAATTACTCAACTTATTTAATATTTTTCAAATACTTCATTTTGTATTTATTTAATTTACAACTTCAATAAAAACATCTTTCATGTTTACTAAAGACAAGGCTGTTGATGGACTAGAGCTATTTAAACAACAACAGAAATGAAATTCATGGTAGCCAAATTAAAAAATCAGTTTGGAATGAACCTGTGGAGTATGCGTGTGGCTATGCCCTTGACCTGCTCCACTTCCGCTACCGAGACCATGGCATTTCTCTCAGGGAGAGGTAAGAAATTATTTTAAAAGAGTGGGTCCCAATGACAAAAACATTAGAATTATCTTATTGTTTCAAACAATTTTACAACATTTTAATATAATAAAAACTAAAGTTTAGAAAAACATAATATTTAAAAATGTTTTACTTTTTTATAATTTATTTATTGAAATAAATTCTAAGACATTGCACTGAAATAATATACAGAAAATTTCATTGGATGTGGATAAAACATATATGTTAGAAGCTTACATTAAAAAATATTTTAGTTTTTATAACTAGCATAAATACTTTCACAAATAAAAACAATGATATATGTATATGACTCCAACCTAGGGTATGTATCAGTGCATAAAATATATGATTTTATCATTTTTACATTAGTATAAATTTTTTATTAATCCTCTTTAATTCTTGTGTTTATGATAATTGCACATTCTGTGCCTTAATACACATGAAACCGAGATTTATGCCTTATACCACTGACTCAAGTGGAACTATGCAGGGCACACTTGCATCCAGAAACTAAGGCAGACGTCTGCTACCACGTCGAGACAGAATCCCTTTCCTTTAAATTGTCAGCTTTTGTTTGATGTTTATTAACCAAGTGAAGTTAATCCATATTATTGACATTTATATTCTTTAATTAAGTAAATTGATTGTAAATTCTCAATCATTTACTTTTCTAAATTACCTTCATGACAAAGTCTGTTGCAGTGGAATAGAAAACTGGAGTCCAGTGCCCAGCCACAGACACATAAGCTATCACGTGGACAAGAAGCAGCAACAGCCAGTGAACTGTATGAATCCCACTGGACATTCTTTATGCCCAGGCTTTGAATCTACTCTGAAGATGATGTAGACTATCATCAGTGAAAAGTAACATTTGAAGTCTGACAACATTCCCGCTTTTGTGTGTACTGTGCAATCTTACTGTCTTGCAAATGAATGAAAAATTTGCTGATATTCTGTTGCCAAGAATTACAAAGTACAATCAGAGAATAAGGGTATGGTAAGGTCTGTAAGATGAAAGTAGTCTATGTTCGCATTAATCTGAGTGTCATTTTTCATTTCAGAGACATGCACAAGTTTATACTAGTTATTAATGTAAAAACATTTTCCCAGTAGACATGAGCTTCATAATCTATTTTTTAAAGAACACTTTTATTGGTAAAATCATTTTCTTATGCCATTTTAAATCATTAAGTTTTTCAGCAAGTATTGTTTTCTGATAACAAACTATAGACTAAAAAGTAAAGAATGCACTCTTCCAACTAGGTATTTCATTTAATCAGATAAGATCTATTGGTATAATAAAAGGTTTTTCTTGACAAGAATAAAGTTATTGGGCCAGTGAGACAGCTCAACAGATCAAAGCACCTGCTTAGGCAAGCTTAGGCAAGCGCAGGGATCAGGGTTTGATCCTTGGCACCACATGCTGGGCCAGCCATGCTCCCAGGGCCTGCTGAGCCAGCCAGAGTCCTGATGTAATTGCTCATACGTGTAATCCTGGAGCTGGGGAGGCTGAAAGCAAGAGGGTCGCCACAAGGCCGAGCTGCATAGTGAGACCCTACAACAACCAAATACATAAAAAAAAGAAAGAGAAAGAAAGAAAAGAAAAAAAGAAAGAATAAGGTTATCACTATGAGTATAGTGTTGAAAATTAAGGGTCAGGAAGATGGCTCAGTAGAGTAAGTGCTTCCCTGGTAAGTTCAAGGGCCTCAGTTCAATCCCCTGTTCCACCAAAAAAAAAATTAAATGAATATTAGTACAGTCATTTTAATGATTGGTTCATCATACAGAAGAGCTCTTAAGGGATGTGCAGAGTCAATGTTGGAACTTACCCAGGATGAGGCATCCTTTTGGTTTTTTTTTTCTGTAGATCTTATTGTCAAGTCATATCTTTTCTATCTAGATTATTGTGATCTTTTTATTTTTACTTCTGTGAGGAGAAAACTTATGGGATGCAATCTCAGTAACCTTCTTTGGTGTTCTTTCATTATAATAATCCTCAGTAAGTGTACTACTTTAAAAAGTCTTTAATTAGTTTTTGTGTGTTTCAGGAAAAGAAAGCTTTTAAAATATCTATTCTAGTTCATGTTGGACCTTCAGTGAAGTCTGACAAATCCAAGTTAGCTTTTGGAATTATTACATAATCACTCTGTGTAAAAATATTCATCTTTCCAACTTCACTGAATTTACTTTAAATAAACCTCCTATTTTTTTCAATTCATTTGCAAATATGCTTCTTTAATATCCACTAAGTCTGCCAAGATAAGTAAATCAAAATCCAGTATTGTAGTCCAAGTTATATATCATGGTAATTTGAAGATAATGTTTTCATATAAGTATTCCCAAAATTTGCAAATATTAATCATAAGAAATTCAAATTTGTCTGTGAATGCTTTATTTTTTGGTGACTCTACCTATTCTGACAACCTCTCCTCATCTGATACAGGTATATGTATTATTTATTTCACCAGGACATTTTATCACCAGTTTAAATAATTACAATAATTATACTCATAACTTGGATCCATTGAAGTCTCTACTTTCAGAGAAAATATCTGGAAAACAATTAATATTGTGTAGCACTTCCATAGGAACACACAAGGTGTATACACAGTTCTCTATTAAAACAACTGTGCTTGTAATTCTTACCAAACTAAGAAGATGCCTGCATTTTTGAATGATATGTTCTACTGGAAATCTTCATGTTGCTCTTTTAAAATTCTAGGACTCATAGGCATAGAGGCATGAGAAATTGTGGCTTTATGTTTTTCTGATACAACATAGAAGTACATACAAAACTCAGTGTATCAGATCAGTCATGGTGATGCATGCCTCTAATCTCAGCACTTGGAAGGTGAACTAGGAGGTTCGCTGTGGATTCAAGGCCAACCTGGGCTACAAAGTGAGTTGATGGCCAGGATGGACTATTGAGTGAGACTGTCTCAAAACAACATCAAACCAGTGTTTCAAATATATTGTTGTTAATGTATCCTGCTTTGGACTACTCATTTTAATAATGATAAAGAGTCATAATAGCCCCAAATATGAGGTTTTTAGTATGCTTTGTACTTTAACCTGAAGAAAATTGAAAGATCTGAAAGGAGTTCTTGCACCTCTCATCTGAAGAGTAAGGAAGTGCTCAGTTGGGAGTTATGTTATCTGTACAAAATGTCAGACTTCAAAAGGTAACGCAAAGCTTTTCTTGCCATCCTGAAATCCTACTGTCTATATCAGAAAATAATATCAAGGAATACAGTCACATGGAAAATGCTATCTCTTACAAAAGAGCATCTTTGTACAGGATCACTCTTCATTTTCCCATCCTTTAAGTTAAAGGGTACATAAATTTCAAAATAATATTTTGCAGATTAATGTACATAGTCATGTAACTTTTTCCAACCATGACATTTCTTTCTGCTTTAACACGTTAGTAAAATTTGATCTTTCTTCTATTTAATGTGATCCAGTTTACTTCAGCAAATTTTGAAGGCCAGATAGGAATTATGTTTCATCTATACATCAGCAAAATGGTAAGATTATTTTGTAATTTCATAAGTTATATGGCAAGCAAGCTTTTTATCAAATTCACATTCTCTGAAATATTATCTTAGATTTATGGAAGCATGTCCTTGACAAGCATATGCATATTTTATACATTTTTTTTTGCTTTTTTCAAGCCATCTGGAATGAAACTGACCATAATTCAAGTGGAATGATCATATTCTTTCTCTGAAATTGAAAAATATCTATGTAGCCAAATTGTGCTCTTAGCATATGATTTAAATTATATATTAAAACTTATGAAAAAGAATAATCATCCTGAAATATAAGTGAATAAAAGCAGAAAAACCCATCTATAGCATTTATAGAAATATTTATCTTCAACTACATGAAGGCATAAGAAAAACAAAAAAGTACATTTAATATGCTGGTGATTTTCTACATTATAATTTCAAGATTTATCTCCTTTTTGCTCTGATTTGCTGTTTAAAAAGAGTTGTTAAACAAAAATAAAGAACCTAAAAAATAATATAAATAAGTTTCATTTTAACATGTGCTATATCTTCCATAACAGAAAATTTAAAATAAGGGCCAGGGAGATGGCTCAGTGGAATAAGCGCTTCCCTGGCCAGCACAAGGGCCTGAGTTCA
>NDGN011514202.1:1053-17599 GCA_002564285.1 Tympanoctomys barrerae
AGAAAGAAAGAAAGAAAGAAAGAAAGAAAGAAAGAAAGAAAGAAAGAAAGAAAGAAAAGCACCCAGTGAGGTTCTCTGTGAATTGCAGATAATTAAAGCAATTCCAGCTCCACTACTGGGTACAGGACCACAGACATCCAGTTAGACTGCCCATTACCCAGTACAGCCAGGACATTCTCCTGGATTTTTAGACAACAATCACAGACTCTGCACTCCTCTTTGTCCAGAGGTTGTGTTCAAGTGCACTGGCACCCATAGAATGCTTTTGAGCAGTGGTGGGAGCAATGAGGACAGTCACTTGGGATCTAGGGACTATTCCGGGAGTAAGAATCTGGGAGCAGAGAAAGACATTTGCACCATTGTGCGGAAGATTAAAATATGCCAGTCCAAATATGCCTCTCTGGCATAAGGATTATTTTGAGCTGAAGGCATTTGAGAATTAACAGATGCAGAAAGAACACTCCCAGCCCTTGCCTTATCTGGCTTAAACCAGAAATGCTGAGAAATGAGGGCTGCATAAATCCCCTCTCCTGGGAAGTTTTATGGTCATGAGGACGATGGAAAGGCAGCCCTGAGATGAATCTGTGCACACAAGTCAGATTGTTTGTTCTCCCATACTTTTAGCTCCCTATAGTTTATTGCCTTTGAAAGCCAAAAACCTGTTCCTTTGTTTGATCACTTCGCAACAAGTTTATTGTTCTTTGTTAAGATGTCACTTAAGCCCGAGTTTTGAACAGCCCTTTGAGATACTTACTGCTGGGTTTCTCTAGTGCATAGTGAGCTGCACGTGTTAGTAAACTGTTTTTTCTCTGGTGATTCTGTCTTTTGCCAGTTTAATTTGCAATGCCCTTCCTGGGGAGCCTCAGAAGGCACAGGAAAATTCTCTCTGTCTCTGTCTCTGTCTTGGATTTTCTCTCTCTCTCTCTCTCTCTCTCTCTCTCTCTCTCTCCCCACCTCCTTCTACAATGGCAGTCCTTTTAGTCTCGTAGTAATGACTACACATCCTTTTAGAAACGACTTACTCTGTGGATTCTTCCCCCTTGCTATGGTATGAATTCAAAGCCAAGGTCCTGCCATGGAGGTGTTCACAGTGCTTCAGGGGAGGAGTTTAAATGTGACTTAAATGTGATGCATAGTGTTCTAGAAGGAGTGGATTTGGGACGTGAGGCATCATGTCTGCTTGCCAATGCAGGTTAGTGCAGGTTAGCATGGGATCTGGATTCAGACAAACTTCTTGTTTCCCTGCAGTTGTGTTACATGAAATGAAACAAATCCGTATGTAAATAGACATACACTTTATTACAAAGGATTATTGCAACAGGAGAAGGGAAAATATTGCAATCCAAGTTTGATGGAGAACTATTGCTATGGGATAACGACTCCAAGTGGGAGTGCTGCACGTGCATCACAGGTGAGGCAAGAAAGGGCTTTTTGTGTAAAGAGAGGAAGTGAGAAGATAAAAGGAAATAGGATGATACGTGCATGCATGGAGCTGGCTGTGGCCACAGTGCTCCACAATGTTTGCAGAAGTCCCAATAAGAGAATATATTTTATCTATGCTTGTCATTGGGTACAAACAGGTCAGGTAGTAATTTATGGGGCAAAAACTGGGACTCCAAGACACTTGCATCTGGTCTTGTCCTAGGAAAGCAAGGTGGCAACCTCTGAGAGACTTATCTAGGTCACATGGAAAGGGTGGTCTGTTGCTTAAGCTGCTCCCTAAAACATGAAAGCGTTGGAAGTCTTACTTTCTGCTATTTTCTAAGAGTACAGTCTCAGACAAAAAAAAATGTACTGTCTCTTATTCTTTGAGTTTAAGCTTCTGTTTCCTCACAAGAAAGCAGATGTAAAATGGTTCCTGTGTTGGGGGAATCGTGAGGATTGCAGATGGAACCTTCCTGAAAGTAGTCAGCACAGTTCCAAGAATATTACAGGACTCTAATAATAGTAGCCTTTGCTATTATTCTGACTAATTTTGTTGCTGTTGTGTCTGCATTTTTTTTTTGAACTAGGGATTGAACTCAGGCCCTTGTGCTTACCAGGTAAATGCTTATTCTACTGAGCCATCTCCCCGGGCCTGTGTCTGCATATTGAGCTTTGGTTTATTAACACAATTTTTAGTTCCTATTTTGAACTGATACACTTAAACAGAGTCTATAGCAAAGCACTTAGCAAAGGAAAAGAGTATGTGATTCATGTTGATATGGCCCCATTACCATCAAGAGAAAGTCAATGGTTTTGGAAGCATTTGCCCCAACCTAGGAGTCAGTTTGTTCATTTCCTGAAGCTCTGGAGCTTATAGAGGGCTATTTTCAAACTACATGAACACAGACATGTGGGATGTCCAGGCTAGAAGCTCTTCTAGGAGGAGCTTAGGTGGGAGACCAGAGCACAGACATGTGGGAGGCTGGTCCTCTGAGGGCTATGGCACTGAGCCTCAGTATAAACTCAGATTTCTGCTCCTCTGACCTCAGCTTCCCTCTGCATAAGTATTCAGACTCTTCCAGCCCTCTCTCCCCAACTCCAGAGATAGAGCTTTTCCTGACATCTTATTGGTTTAGAAAGGATTCCAGTGAGACTTATAAGGGAGTCCTAAATATTTCATGGGCTCATCTGCCTATTTAATTATGTCTACATGCAAAAAAGACTTCCTGGCTAGGCATACATTTTGCAATAGTGTTATATAAATATTTAAACAGCTGGGCTTCTCTGTATCCTCAGGAAAAGCACCACTCTTTGCTTGGGAAGAGGCTCAAGGTGAAGCAGCTGTGAAACCATGTACATCTCAGAAGTAGATCTCCACACATAAGTGGGGTGACTAATTTCTATTTTTAAAGTTAATTGAACTGAAAAAAAAGGCAGCCTTTTCACTGGATTCCTTGCTGCATTGCTTACAATGTGCTATCCTGGGACTTCAGAACAAAAGAGACACAAATGAGAATCCCAATTTCACCACTTACCAACTGGGCAAAACTGGACATATGATTTAGCCACACTTAGCCTTATTTTGCTCACTTAAAAAATGGCAGGAATAATGCTGCCATCACTAACCCCCAGCAAACACTCAGCTATTTGCCATCCAACAATCCTGTCATTTCCTGAATGTGGTGTAGAGGAAAGCATGCAGTATGTAATCCTTCGAAAACTGGCTCTTGTTCTTAGTCACTCTGTTGAAGTATAATTAACTTCCAAACATCTGTACATATTTTATGTATAAAACTGAATGAGCATGATGATATTAACTCAGGTATGAAACAACACCTTTGCATTTTCTTCGGAAGTGTCGTCCTACCTTCCCACTATAATGGTGTGGGAGGAACTCTCAACTATGAGCTGTGCTCTTAGCAATGTCGTAAGTACGGATCAGGGTGTTGCCAATGAGAACACTATGCTGCACAGTGGGCTCCAGAACGTACTGGTCCTGCATGGCTGCAAATCTGTTCCCAAACACCTGTGTTCCTGCCTTCCCTCATCTGGAGCACTCTCCTTTAAGAACCATCCTCTCTGCTTCTGAAAGCGTGACTGCATCAGATTCTTCACTTCAGTGGCCTCACCTCATCCTTGTCCTTCTGTATGTGCCTTACTTCACAGGGCACAGTGTGTCTCCAGGGTTTGCTCTTTCATTCTGTTGCAAATGCCAGGATTCCCTTCTTTGGAAAGCTTTATAGTATTCCATGGAATGCTCACACCACACTTTGCTTCTCCATTTATCTACCATTAGACATAAAATTTGCTTCCATGTCTTCTTTGAACAGTGACACAATGAATGTAGAGGTTGCAAATGTCTTTTTCAGATCTTGATTCGATCTCAGAGATGCACTGCAAAATTAGATTTCTACATCATATGAAGCTTCTGTTTTAAATTTTCACATAGAATAGTTTCCTCAAGATTTATCCAGGTTGGTGATTACATCCCTAAAGTAGAAGTTATTTGATTATTAAGAGCAACTTGAAACATCTCATTCTTGATGGAGGTGGGTTTGTCCAGGGTGTTCATGCAAAAGGACTTACTTATCTTTTTAGCAGTAGGAAAGGAACAAGGAATGAGGTTCACATACATGGGACTGAAATGAAGGGATCAATGCTGGAGGCACAAGCAGCAGGAAGGATGCTGATGGCATCCAACACAGTTAGGGACAAGCAGGAGTGGAAGCCATGGCCATTCCCAAAGCAAAAGTTAAGGGGAGGTCACTGTCTCTGAGTCCCACCAAAGGGTCATCAGGGAGGAGGCAGAAGGATGTAGCCAAAAGAAGCTCAGCTTCCACAGATGCAGCTGGGAAGACAGGGCCTGACCTCCCCTCTGGGCCCCAGATTTCCTACTTAGGGCTGGCTGAGGCCAGCAGGAAGCCAGAAGAGCAGCAAATGCACACAAATTGACGTTCTGAAACCAGCTCCCTTTAGCACAGAGCAGAGCAAAGAAGGATACAGAGGGATTTGGGACAAATAGCAAATAACAAGCTTGACAAACAGCAATATAAGTTTGTTCATTTAATAAATAATTCCCCAATGTGGACTATTTGCAAAGTTCTGTTCTATGAACACAGTGAACAAGACAATAACACCCACATCCTTATTTCTAGTGCAGGGTGCAACTATATATGGAGATACTCCTTGACTCATGATGGGGATATAAGCCAGTAAATTCCTCTTCCATGAAAATGTCCTGAGTGGAACTTGCATGAATGCAACTAAACTATTGAATGTGCCAGTTGAGAAAGACAGTACCTTGTAGTAATGGGGCTTCTGGGGGGGGGGCAGTAGCTCACTGCTAACATCCAGCATCATGAGAGAGGCTCATGCCACCTGTCACTAGCCTGGGAAATTCCAAAACCCAAAATGTGAAGTATAGTTACTGCTGAATGCCTAGTTAAAAACTCCTAAGTTTAACTTTTATGATCAGGCACTGTCTGGTGAAAAGAACCAACTTCCTATCATTGGGGCAAAATACCCAACACGCACAACTTAAAGGAAGAGTGGATTGGTCTGGCCCCTGGTCACAGTGCATAGTGTACTACTCCAAGGCAGAAGCATCCTGGCCAAAGGGTTTGGTGCAGAAGAGCTGCTCAATTGTGGTCAATAGGAAGCATGGGGTAAGGTTGGTGCCACGTAGAGATCTACCCCTCCACGTTATGCCCTCAGTGGCCTGCCCAATCCTACTGAGCCTCACCTCTGAATGGGACACACTGAAGGGAGTGGGGTATTTTTACCTGCAGCCACAGCATAATAGTGCATTTGTTGATGGAATTGATCTTTTAACAAATAAGAGCAACAGATTTGGAAAAAGTGTGCATAGTGTATACAGCCGCCCTTGAATAGGAAATTGGTGGAATTCACCACTCAAGAGAAGGATTGACCTTGATGAAGGTGAGGACAATGCAGCCCTCAGATCACAGAGAAAGGCAAGTTGAGTGGGTACAGAAAAGCATGAGTATGTAAGAGCCACAGATGGGGAGCAACGAATGGGTCCTCCTCCATTGTTTTCCATTAACTCAGAGAACTCTGAAGCAAGCAGCGGGGGAGGAGGACGAAGGAGTTGGTGGTTTGAGGAAAGAGAAGATATGAAAACATGAGAGAGGAGGAGCACAGGTAAGTACACAACCATGGGTGTCCATTAAACATTCTTACCCAGGCAGAAGCCCAGACAAATGAAATTTGTCATATGAGCAGGACACGAGCTCAGCATGTGTGAAATTCCCAGTGAGATCAGTGGGCAGACATGTGTGGCAAGATGGAACCAGAGAAATGAAATGCTCATCTGGCAGCCTTGAGGACAGAGGTCATGATCCCCTATAAGATCAGAGTGTATGACCATGTTCTGCCACCAGATACAGCAGTGGGTGGAGATGTAGGGTGGATACTGGGTTACATTTAATCAGTCAATATCGGGGAAGAGAAGGGGATAATAGAACTCAGGTATTCGGAGAAAAAAGATTAATATGATGTGACCTAAGATTTCTGCTGTGTTAGGAAGGGCTTGGGCATGACAGAGAAATTCCACAGAGTGCTAAGACTGCAGGCTCCTCTGGCATCACATACTGGAGCTGTTGAACCAGGAGTCAGCTGGACTATGCACACTTGGAACTGAGTGTGCAGTCATGGTTCAGTAAGTGCTGAAGTTCAGTCTGAGAGAAAATGGGAGTGGGGGGCAGATGGGTAGACTAGAGCACAGAATATCAAGAGGAGTGAGGGAAAGAACTAAATATGTCTTAGAGGCATATGTCGTAGAGGTACTGAATCCTCAGGAAATATGTGGCAAGCAGTATTGTTAGAGAGAGCAATAATAAGCCAGTTACAAAAACTATAAAATAATTGTTTATTAAATGCAATATTCATTGAAGCAAATATGAAAAAAACAGTAAGATAGTAATTATCTATCCAAAAGATAAGAAAAATGAGGAGATCAGATGTGATACAGCTCTATCGCTTCTCTATAAAGAGCCTGTGGACACTCTGGCTTCTCCAGGACCCACTGTGCCCATTTAATCAGACCAGAGGATGATAGTAGCTTCCTAAGAATTCTGTCCATGGAGGCTCACGGGTGTAGAATTTATATAGTGCTTGTAATGCAGCTTCACATTACCACGAGAGAGCAGGGATGTACCTGTCTCATCCAACCTTAGTGTTCCCTGCCTGCTATGACTTCTGGCTTCCTCAGTATTAGGAGCGCTCACAATGGAAGGCATAGGCAAACCCTCTGGAGACCTCTTGCAGTATTGGCCAGCATCAGCCTGAGTTCCCAAAAGAAGATGGAGCATGAGAAACTGAATTTCTAAGAAGGTCCCATCTGACACTGATTCAGCCAGTCTGGAGGACCACACTTTAGAACCAATGATGGGTTGAGGCCCAGAACTGAATTTTTTAATTTTTTTGTTTTGTTTTGTTTGGTTTGGTTTGGTTTTTGTGTTGTGGGGCTGAACCCAACACCTTTGCACCGAGCTACCTTACCAGCTCTTTTTATTTTCTGTTGTGAGGTAAGATCTCACCAAGTTACTAAACTGTGCGGGTTGTGCTGGAACTTGCAATCCTCCTGCATCAGCCTCTGAGCATTTTTAGAATAAAGTCATGGGCCACCATGCCAGGCTCCCAGAGCTATTGTAGTGAGCCTCTTCCTCGGGCAATACTTATCACATGGTAGGGTGTAAAAAAATGTTTTAGAGATAGATACCACTAAAATGTTAAATCTTTTTCTTGTCTGGTTCTTCTTCACACACTCTTATGGCTTTAGCTTCTGCTGGTATCAGAACTCTCCATTACTTTTCTAAAATGGAAACTGACTTACTATTTCTACTGGAATCCTACCTTGCTCAAAGGCATACATTATTGTCCACATGGCTTAGTAAAGTATAGAAATGAGTTTCTTCCTAAATGAGTTCAAAAAACTTGTCAAACTTTGAAATAAAACATGTTCTCATTTCTCATCAGTTTTTTTAATATAACTGGTAAAGTTTCCTCTTTAAAGTCTCCATCACATGAATTATACAGCTGGCTGTTTTAAGAGGTTCTCCATTATTAAAAAAAAGATGTAAAAATGGAAAATAAAAATGTGGCCAACACATCCTTTCAATAACATAGAGTCAAGGTCTTCTCATGGATGGAATACATAGCTATGAGTAATTATAAGTCACAAGGGACAGAAAGTTTCATTTAGACCAGAGGACCAGGTTCAAAAGATGTCTTCTACAGCATGATGGTTGTTATGCAGAACAATTTAAAGTATACTTAGAAATTGCTGAGATTGAATTCTACAAAAAGAAAAAGAGTGTGAGGCATACTTCTGTTAGATTTACTTTTCTATTCCACAATGTATGCACGTTTCAAAACATTATGATTTACACAATACAACTTTTACTTGTAAATTTAAAAATAAGTAATAATTTAATAGTTACAAGTATGTCCAAAAGTTATGCAAATAACTTTATCCAATGGAACACACTACCTTAAAGACATATGATACATTGGACATGAAACAGCAAATTCAGCAATGATCTCTTCATATTTTGTTGAACTGCTTAGAAAATTCATGCATCTTAAGTGCCCATTGAAGTCATAGAATCCTCCCAGTTTTACTCATTAATGAGTTAAAATCTTCAATATGGCCAGTATATGTTTGCCATAATTTGGCATTTTTAAAAATTAGACTTTAACATTGTGTACTAAAAGGTTCATTTGAAACAGTCCTGCAGATGATTGAGCATGAAACCTGATGCAAATGATCACTGTGTCACATGGCTGCCCCACCAGGAGTCATTTAATGGAAATTTTACAGTCAAATTTATGACACCAATCATTCCAAAGATACAGCCAAGGTCAAAAGCTTCTGAATAGAAAAATGCAAATCCAGGAATGTCCCGTGGTTTCAGCTTCTTTGTGGCAGAGATCTTGGAGGGTGACTGGCTTTTCAAGGTGAAGTTCCGCCAGAGTGCAAGACCCCCAGAGGTCTCCTGACCAAGTTACTTAAAACTCTTGCTGAGCCAAGCGACCTGGAATAGGATCAAAGCCATTCACTTCCTGACTGTGCTACAGCTGACATCATGGTGTGTGTCATGGGTTCCATTTCATCACTGTGGGTCTCATGCAAGGCACAACTGAAAATATGCTGAATATTTAAATTTTTAAAAATGTATTAGAGCAAAAGACACAGTACCATATATCCCCCACAAAACACTTCCCCTCACTTTCAACATACTGAAACAGTTCTGAAGTTCTGAAGTCCTCTTCAGGAGAATCGAGGTGTTCTTTCATGGCTGTCTCTACATCCTGAATTGGTTTAGGGAAGGGCCAGAACTTGCAGGTTAAAAGATCTGATGAACAAGGTAGACTGAGAATACACTGTAATATGTTTATGAGCCTGCCTTTTGGTTTGATGGCCCTTGACAGCAGCCTTCAGTACTTTTTAATTACAACTCATAAAGACATTCATGAAAGAGGACTTCAGAAAGAGGCAACAATAATGAGATAAGTGTGTTTGAAGCTAGCAGGAGTATCCTGAAGGGGATTAATGGCAATGCGTGTTTCACTGTCATCATTTTTTAATGTAAACATTTGGAGTATTTTCTGTTCATGTCTTTTATGTCTGGTCACCTGTAGCCCTGTGACAAGGACTAGTCAAAAGTGAGCACTGCGGTCTGCTGCATGACACCACAGGAAAGAGGTGGACACAGAAGCTTCTACACACCGTTGCTACTCCCTCTTCTTTCATTTCCAAGATTTCCCAGGTAGAGTGGAGTGGAGAATTTTTAAATAAATAAGTGAAACTATTTTTTCATCATGGAGAATGTTTGCTAAAATCCTAACTTCTGAGATGCAAATTAGCTATATTTTCAGTATCAGTCCAAGGAAACTTTGAGAGAAGGAAATACAGGAAGAAAATACAGAACTGTGACTTAGGAAAATTCAAAAGCAGTCCAAAATATGGTTGTTAAAGAAGACAAATACTATGGGAAAATATTTTAAGTTGAATTGAAATAATATAAGCTTAGGAAGGAAGGACTGTAATACACAGAAGGAATAAATTGTAATGTATTCCTGTCCAAGTTTTCAATAAAATGAGAAAGATTGATTAACAAATCATGTTCTATAAGACAAAGCAACAAGACCTCCAATTACAGTAAAAAGAAAAAAAACACTAAAACTAACACAGTAAAAAGTAGAAATCCTTAACAGAACAAGAAAAGTAAAGAAAATTGTTAGATATTACCATAGAAATGAAAGCCAGCAGCATGAGGGATTTATGCCGCATTCTTTGAAGATTTTCCAGTGCATCATTTATTCATTTATTCCAAGATACAAAGAAGAAATGTAAGTCTACAAGATAATGACCTCCTTAATCAACCAAAGATAGTAAAGCTCTTATATAATCGGAAAAATAATTGGTAATCTTTAACTATAGATATGACTTTTTAAAACTATTTTGAATTAAATAATACAAAAGAACTATAATAAATCAAATGAAGACTAGAACCCTGATGTAATATGGAAGAAACAGGAATGTCATATGATAAATGAGTGGTTTAAAGAAAATAAATTATATTATTGTTATATGCATATAAAACAAATTTGTTTTGTGTTTTGCTTTGTTTTTGGTGAGAAACAAAGATAAATAGTAAAACTGAGTTTCAAGACAGGTGAGTAAAACAGATACCTTAGTTGGTACAATTGGGTATTCTTGTCTTCCTAGTAGTTATTCAGAGTAGAAGATCTAGGCATGACATCTTTCTATTTAAAAAATGGTTAACTCCCAAGACATATTAATAAGTAAATATTCCCATAAAGGCTAAGATTCCATATTTTTGTTATTTTTCAAGCTAGACACGTTTATTTTCTGAATAAAAGCAGGTAGACATCACTGGTAGGACTCTACTGCCATCGATGTGCCCATAGGATTGACCCTCAGCATGGAGGTCTTCTAGTTGGTGCCTGCACTCCCACAAGTGAGCTTTCTTACTCTCAGTTCTTCACATAAAATGGTTCAAGTGCTGAGGTTAATCAAAGCAGATAAAGGCAGCAGGTGGTGGAACTGATGCTGTTTCTGAGAAAAGCCCAGAAGGATAATGCAAGGACTGAAAGGAGAAAGTGAGTGCTTCTCCTGAGGATACCATTCTGCCACTGCAGAAGCTAAAAGATAATTGATCTCTTGGTTCTCAGGCAATCTTGTCATACAAACATATAGTAACAGCTGGTAAAACTAACCCCAAGCTACACAAGTTGCTAGTAAATGTCGGGAAGATATTCCCACCACTGGGACGGTAAACAAGACTAGCTTGATTCCAAAATGTATGTGCATGTGGTAGATAGGATCATCTCTGGTATTATTCTAATTGCATAAGCTTAGGCAGTTACTGAAGCTCCTTCTGGATCATCAGATTGAAATTGACTTATAGGAGGGTCTATGACAGCATAGTGGTACCTAGGTTCATGGACTTATTTTGTTCCATTATTCTGGGGAAGATGGCTGTGCTCCCATTTGAGGAGGAAAGATAGCTGCGGTCGTGTTGGTACCCAGATTCAGAGTTCATAGAAGCAAATGGTTTTTTTTTCTATTTGTTTATTGGATACAGGGTCTCACTACACAGTTACAGACTCTTAGTGATCCTTCTATCTTAGCCGACTCAGCACAGGGATTATAGGCCTGAGCCACCACACCTAGTTTGAGAGCCAGCATAGTGCACCAGGGATCCCGGGGCCATCATGGCATGGGTATTAGGTATTGAATTTGGGTCCTTGTGCTAGCCTTACAGGCACTTAGATCACAGAGCTATCTGCCCAGCCCTAGACACAAAATTATGTCAAAGATTTCTGCTTGTACACAGACCAGCGGTGTTTGCGAACCAAGGTATTAGAGTACCCTCTTCCTTGTCAACCTATCCAACACATTGCTTAGACTCTAGGAAATACAGGCAACAACTAAGATTCTGTGTTGCATTTTTAAGTGCACACCACTGGATTCCTTCTTGCTTCCATTTGTATCTCCTTGTCGATCCTCTTGTAGGTGTGACTGTAGTCTTCCTTGTGCACTTAAAAATGCTTCTTGTTGAAATATCACTAATTCCCCTATTGCAATGAATTAGTCAGTTGTCCTCTATTTAACAATTTTATTTTTCTTTATGTTTTCCAAATGCATATCCAGGAATTGCTACACTAAAGAAAGTCTCTAAACAATATGGTCTCAATGCAAAATAAAATTTCCACATTAACGAACTTCTGGGAACTATGGAAAATCAAGAATTATACAAACTATTGCCACTAAGACCAGTGAACAAATTCAGATTGAAGTCCTTTCCAGACAATTGACAAAAATAAGCAGACAAATCATAAAATATATAGGAGGGAAGCTGTGTCAGTGTCTAATATCACAGCTTAAGTTCAGATCCAGACAGTTGTTAATCATGGCCCCATTCCCTGGCTCTATTCAAGAACTTGTGGGTGTGGGATTAATTTTCAACTTGAAGGAACATTGGACAGAAAGAATATTTTGTCTCTGAAGGCACAATTTCACACTATTGATAAAACTGATATCTGACAAAGGTACCTAAATTGCCCTATCATTGGGACACCATTTGAAATATCTTTCAGGTTGCTGAAGAAAGAGGGGCAATTGAGAAACTGGGTGCTTTCATGAAGGATCATGGAAGACTAGACAAAATTGAATCCCTGCAGCCTGAAGTGGAGTCTGTGTAGAGGATGCTGAGAGGCTGATTGCAAAGTGTTTCTGCTGAGAAAGAATCCAATCAGAATGGCATGCCTACCAGAGTTAAATTTTAGATTTCTGTAGACAAGATCTACAGTCTCTAGGTTGTCTAGCTAATGAGTAATTTTAAAGACAATGAGAAAAGAAGGAACGAGGAAAGAGAAATACTTTATAGGGAAAGAATTTGACAATATAGAAGTATCAGAGTAGAAAATGAAAGTGTGCCAAAACTTTATCTCTTATCTATCTCAAAAGAGCAATTGTGTAATAATTAGATATTTCTATTTTTAACTGATATAGTCTAAATTTATATCTCTATACAATATAACTATTTTCCCCATAAAAATCTGTAATTTTACCATTTTTTGAAGAATCTGCATAAAATAACTGTATACATGCATATACATAGATATATAGATTAGACAATATAGATGTTTCATATATATATATATTTCTCTAATATTTTTCACTTAAAAACATGTCATCAACTTCTGCTATTGAGAAGATAGAGCAAATGTACTTTATCCTATCTGTCCACTACATACAACTAAAACCCAGAGGCACTGCATATTTTAAAAAATTAAAGGATGAAAATGACAGTACAGACTCATTAGGATCCTCAACACCCAATGATCAACATGATAACTGGCCTTGGATTTTTCTGTTTTGTTTTGCTATGTTTGGCCAACTCTTGGAGCTGAGGAAGCCAGGCAACTCAAAAATGCAAAAGTGAAACACCAAGCTAGTAAATAAATAGCCTCCATGAAGTGCATACACTCTAGCAAACAGACAAGGAAAGGGGCAGTATGACAGTGCAGAACGCTTCTCAACAATAATTGCTCAATCTCAGTTAAACACCATAGAGGAAACTTCTGACTGAGCCCATGCTTCCAGCAAAGCTCAAGTGGGTGAGAAGGTGAGTGGGTTCCAGGACTTCTACCCAACATAACCCACATGTGTTAATTCAACTTAGGAAACTAGGCCAATTTCTTGAAGAATGTAAGTGACTAAATCACCTGAAATATATCACTTTAACACCTGCCAGAATTAATAAAATTGAGTTTGTAACTAAAAATGTCCCAGGAAAAAAAAATATCCAGAATGGATGATTCCAATGGTTAATTTAACCAAATATTTAAGGTATTAAAATCTATATTGTACAATATTTTTCCAACAAATAGAAGAGAACATTCTTCAGTTGATTTTATGAAACCACTATTACTCTTATGTCACAAGAATACCTAAAAAAATAAAACTACACCTTAATAACTGTCGTGAATATCATTATAAATATGATTTAAATATCAACAAGTAGAAGTTGGCGTTTTTTTCTAAGGCAACTAACACTTAATCTACCACTTGAATGAACTGAATGAAAAATATTATAACATTAATCATTGTAGAGAAAACATCTGATGAAATTGCATAGCCATTCATTCTAAAAGTCTATTTAAAAAATCAGATTAAGGGCCAGAGAGATAGTGCAGTGGAATAAGCACTTACTTAGGCAAATGGAGGGGCCAGGGTTTGATCCCTGGCACCAGGTTTCATGCCAGCCCTGCCCCAGGGCTCGTAGAGCAATGGAGTCCAGACATGGTGGCACATGCCTCTAATCCCAGCACTATGGTGGCTGAAAACAGGAGGGTCACTACAGGTCCCAGCTGCATAGAGAGCCACTACACAAAAGAGGGGGTGGGGGAACAAGGGAAGGGAAAAGAAAAGAAAGGATAAGAAATAAAAGAATTAAACAAAAAATGGAGACAAAGCTTTTGTAAGTAAGGAGTGAAAGAGAGACTGACAGGTAGAGAGGAGAGAAGAATGGAAAGAAAAAGAAGAATCAAGATATGTCACATACAAGTACAAATCCCTATGAAAAATGATGTTATTTTGAACACCTAAAATGTACCAATAAAAAAATAGAAAAATAGTATAGAGTAGCTTCTTCAGCTTCATAATGAGCATCCACAAAAAATCATCAAGCAACTATATCTAAGCTTCTCTCCAAAACTAGGGAGAAAGCAAGAGTAGCTACTCTCCCCTCTCTTTTTCAGCTTACTGCTTGAATTTTGCTTTGAATTCTAGCCAGTGTCATAGGAAGACAGTAAAGGAGACAAGTGAGTGAAAAAGATATGAAACTACTCCTACTAGATGTCATGAATGTGTACATTTAAAAGAAATCCTAACGAGAATATGAAAAATTAAAAACAATAACTAAGTTTATTAAGGTTGTAAGACTCAAGACAAGCACACAACAATAAATTGTATTTAATATACTATTAATAAATGTTATATCAACATTAAAATTAAAAGGTAGTACTATTTGTCATCTCTAAAAAATATGCAGTGTTTAAGTATAAATCTAATAAAGCCTCACAAGATTTTTATACTGAAAACAGTAAGACATTGTTTCAAAAAAATCACCAAATGTCTAAGTAAATGCAGACACATATTATGTTCATTGATTGATGATTCTGCACAGTACAAATGTCAAATTTTTCTCAAATTGTTGTATAGATTTAATGAAATTCTACTCAAATTTCCACCAGGATTTTCTAGGTATATACAAAATTAATCTAAAATTTATATCTAAAGTCCTAGACTCTAAGTACCTAAAACAATTTTGGAAAGAATAAAACAAAGTCAGTATATTCAACTAAAAAGATTTTATGTAGCAAAAGTAGTGAATCCACATGGTTCATGGGAAAGAATACAACTCCTATGAATATCACTATAAACCATCCCCCAAAAAACTAAAAATAAAATGCCCATTCAAGCCAGCTATTCTTTTATGGGTATCTTCCTGAGAGAGTTACAATCATCTTACTACAGCAATATATGCCTATCCTTATTAATTACAGAGCAACGTAATAGCTGAGTTTTGCAAGCAGTCTATATACCATCAATAGGTAAAAGGATAAGAAATATGGTAGCTCAGGGAAAAGGGGCCTGTGGAAACATTGTATTGTCTCTCTTGTGTAAGAAAGTGAAAGAATAAATAAAATCTGAAAGGTATAACAGATACTGTGAATGGGAAAGAAAGGAAAGGAACAACTGGGTCAAGGGAAAGGAGAACAGAAAGAAAGAAGGAAGGGAAAAAGAAATATACATGTATATACACAGGATAGCTTGGATAATTGTACTGTTGACTTCCACTGATCTATTAAAAAGAGCAGTTAATGCACAACTTTTTCTTTTTTTAATTTTTTTTACCAATTTTGCATGGTTACACTGGTAATCTGAACAATTAATTTGAAGACAATAATATACAATATAGTAATAATTGTTGAGTTATTTTTTTAAAAAGCCTGTTAAGATGGTAAAAATGTAAGCTATGGAGGAGGCAAAAGTACTCCCAAACAACATAGCACACAAAGTATTTATATCTGGAATATACAAAGAACTCTTCAAACTTAAAAGTAAAAAACATACAATCCAATTAGAACATAAGCAAAAGATATGAAGAGATATTTTTATGCAAAAGATACACAGGTTGCAAATAACCCATGGAGAAAGTTTAGCATCACTACCTTTAAGGAAATAAAATGAAAACCACCTGGTTCCACAAAAAAAGTGAAATATTACTATACACCTACAAGAATAACTAAACTTAAGCCAAGGATAACACAAATTGCAGAAAATATATCATTCATGCATTTCTGGTGGGAATAGGAAATTATTGTTATGGTTTGTGTCTAGTTGTTCCGCCAATGCCTCATGCAGTCATGGGATGGGGACTTCTAGAGTTTGCGATTCACTCATGATCCACTAGGATTATGGGTCTGAGGGATTATGGGTGTGAGTACTAGACCCAGCCTGGGGCAGATAGGCTTAATGTAACATAAGAGAGACAGAGAGACAGACCTCCTCTCTGTTGCCATTACTCCTCCATTTTGCTCTCTACCCTTTGCTGCCACGATGATAAATTGCTCTCTGCCCTGTGCTGCTCTGCCTTGGAGCCCATTGAGTATGGACTGAAACCTCCAGTAACTGTGAACTAAATAAACCTTTCCTGCCTTCATTTTGGGTGTCAGGTATTTGTCCCAGCAACAACAAAAGAGTAATTGAGACAATTATTCTATTAATTATAATTTTATATGTTCCATAACTCTAGGATGGGCCCAGAGAGGGGAATTGTGTATGGAATGCTCTTATACAGTTCTTTCTGTCTTATATCCATGCATTCAAAACAGGATCACATACAAATTGCAATAATTTTCTATATCTAAGGTTTTCCTAATAGATTTTTTTCACATTTGCAAAAAATTAAAGTATATACAACATTAAATTTTTTCTTCCTCTTCTTGTTCTTCTTGTTCTTCTTGTTCTTCTTGTTCTTGTTCTTCTTCTTCTTCTTCTTCT
>NDGN011514211.1:2694-23043 GCA_002564285.1 Tympanoctomys barrerae
GTGCTTTGCCAAGCTTGTTCCAAGTAGGTGCTTTAGACTACTGAGCCATCTCTCCAGCCCCCTACTTTCTTTCTTTGTGTTTACTTTTGTCCTTTTGAGAACATGTCTCACTATGCAGTTCAGGTAGGCCTTGAGCTCACTTTGTAGCCAACGCTAGCCTCAGACTCGAAATGATCCTCCTGCTCAGCCTCCAGAGTGCTGAGATTACAGGCGCGTGCCACCACGCCTGGCTTTCCACACTCTTTCCAGGACAGTCATGGGAAAGGGCACCTAGAGCCATGAAGCAGGGGTTGCAGTTGTGATGTTTCGTCCGTGGACCTGCCTGGCCCTGGGTCTGCCCTCAGCAACGCTGCCCGTGTCGCTGCCCACGTGGCCCAGGCTCCTCTGACCATGCTGCCCCAGCTCCCGGGTTCCGAGACATGGTATACTCTCAGTGCTGACAGTACCCCACGCTTCGGCACAGACAGCCCTTGGGGCCACATCGTGGCCGAAGCCTCGAGTCTGCATCCCAGATGCACCCTCAGTGCGACAACCTCAGAGGACTGAAATGGTCCTCTGTTGAGTCCAAGGAGGCCCAGGCTCAGAGGGCTCAACAGCCGCTGCAGGGCCACATTCTGCCCCAAGCGTCACAGGGTGAGCCATACCCTAAAGGTCATAGCATCATTGATCTCATCTCCCAGGGCCCTGGTATAGCCCCTGCTGCAGGACACTGGTTCCCCCCAACAGCCGCAGCAGGGCCTGGACCCCAGTACAGAGCCACACCCATTCCACAGAGCCAGCAGCCCACATCGGATTCCAGCTCGGCGTTTTGTGCTCTTTCTGTGTCACAAAAGTCTCTTAGAAACCAGCGGGCATCTGTGTGACACCCCATCCCAGTCCTGATGAGCTCTTCAGAACCGGTCTTCAGGCCCAGAGCACCACCCAAGATGCACAGCGCAGTGCCCGCTACAGGACACGGTCCCCATCGCTCCAGCCTCAGGCCTGGCTGGGGTGCTCATGAGAAGCCTGAGGCCACTCACAGCCCCAGGTGGAGGGCAGCGCCAACACTGCAGAAGCTGCCCCCTTGGTGAGAGGCGGGGGGCCCGGGCACCATACTCTCCTGGGACTGAGGCGTACTCTTGTGGGGCTTTAGGGTGCTTGTGGGAGGCTGCCGGGTTTCTTCATGTTGCTGTCATCAACCGCTGCCATTAAACATTGCCAGGACAGCATTCTCTGCGCCAGATCAGCCCCGCCTGCGCTCTGTGTCCCTGGGAGACCTCAGGGGTGAGGTGGAGGGAGAGGCCATGTGCTGCCCAGCTCCACGCTGTCTCTGGATGGCACCCTTCACAGCTGAAGGTCCATCACCCCGAATGTGCTATCAGGGGCTGGTGTCCTGCAGCCCCCTCTCACTCCCACATATCCCAGGAGAAGCCAGACTCCCTGCGAGGCCGTCACTGTCACTCAGCTGTGCAGCCCCATTGCCAGGGGACAGTGGCTCCCAAGAGGACGTGGCAGGCTACAGTTCCTTTCTTCCTGAGCCTCCCCTGAAACTCCCCCTTCTGTTCCACGCTGCTTTAAATTCATGGATTCCCTTTAAAATGAGGCGGCGTGTCCTGCAGCCTCCTCTGCACCTGCAGCCTTTGAAGCCCTGCAGGGCTGCACAGTGCAAAGCAGGCCTGACCCTTGTCAGCTCTCAGAGGCCATGGCACTGGTGTCCTAGGCCTGCAGAAGGGGTGCTGCCCATGGACAGCAGCTGAAGAGACCTTGGGTCGGCTCCAAAGGTGACGCAGGCACTTCACCTGCCCCAGGCTGGGCCCAGGCTGGTGTGGTCAGGGCTGTGCCCAGGCAGCGGTGCTGCAGGCTTCCTGGGCTGCTTTGCTTGCTGTTTTCCTTTATGCAGATGTGACATTTGATTCCAACGCATCCCCTTGGGTGCCACCCGCCCCGCCGCCTCTCCCAGCTCCCTTGGCCCAGATTTGGGTCTTTTCCCCTCCCCCCTGCTCCACCACCTCTGGTCCCACAGGCCACAGCCCAGGGGCCCCCAGGACACTGCTGGCCATGGCTGCAGCAGCACGAGGCCAGGACACCACAACCACCGCAGACACCCCGAGGCTCCCTGAAGCGTGGTGGGGAGGACGCGGCCTGGCGCGTGGACCTGGCAGCTGCTTGCCTGAGCCCTCCGCACCAGCCCTGCCATGCTGGGCGCATCCGGCTTGTTCCCCGGCGTGTGGCCATAGACGCGTCCTGCTCCCTTGTCACGTGGCGGCCTTTCTCGGCATCTGCGGCACTCAGCTCTAGGCACAGGGAGCTCTACGTTCAAAGCCAGCGTTAGCCACAGGAGACTTCCTGACCTTCTTTCCATAAATGAGAAATAACTCTGCAATCAGAACGAGACCACACACTGCTTGCTCTGAGCTAAGCCAGCCAAGAGGCCCCAAAACATCCCCAGCTTCAGTTTCTAACAGCAGCAGCTGCCGGTGCTAAGTACGGCGTCTACAAAGGCATCTCAGGACCATTTTTCAGCCCGGCTTTCTCGAATTAATGCTAATGAAAGCTGCCCTCGCCTTATTTTCTATATGAACACTGAAATTGCAGCTGCCTGCCAAGCCTGCTGAGGGACGAGTGCAATAATTTTCAATTGGCCTCTTTGCCCAGAGGGAGCCCGATAGCAGGAGATTGACAGATGCGGCGTGGATTATCTTGTGCGCTGAACTCAGCCCAATGTGTGGTTTGTTGCAGGTGCTAAAGAGATTGATATTGCGGCGACCCTGGAGCACTTGAGAGACCAGAGACCGGGCATGGTCCAGACAAAGGTACTGTCAATCAGTCCTGCGGGGCTTCCAGGGTAGTCGGGGTGCGTCTCCGCAGCTGTTTCCTGAGAGCAGAGAGGGGATCAGGCTGATCAGAAGCAGGCCGGCTGCCACTGACCACCCCATCCTCCACAGGCCCTCCCGAGAGGGTCACGGGGTCTCCCACAGCCCTGCGAACTGCCAGCGTCCGCAGATGCAGGCAGAGCTCAAGTAGGAAACCCAATTAACAGCCAAAGGAAGAAAACTAAATTTTCAAAGAAAGAAAGAGAGAAAGAAAAGGCAAACCCCAGAGTCCCAGGGGGAATCCCCACTCACCAAACACACCTGGCACCCTCCTCCTTTTGCCTCCCTGACCACAGCTGGGTCATGTACTGGCCCTTAACATGAAGACAGAGAGTGGTCCCTAGGATGGAGAGGGACCCCGTGCCCCCAAAATAGCTCACTCCCTGAAAGTCAGATTGCAGCAACAGGGGCAAACACAAAAGCTTCCTCCCCAACCAGACCTAGAGTGGAGGTTGCTCGGTTCCCTCTTCCCTGAGCATTCCAGAAATGTCTGTGTCTGGCAGCTGGGACTCTCACAGGTCCACTGTTAGACAGACAGTGACAGCCCAGCACAGCATACGCCAGCCTGGATTTGGAGTGTCCAGGCAGGAGGGAAGTCCAGAGGAAGTCCGAGTCTAGTTTACCGAGCTGGGTCTTTCCCAGGTGGAGTCAGGGGTTATGGGGTAGGCTTAGGTGGGGTGACACAAAGGGGAGGGGTGAGTTGGGAGTTATGGGGCTGGAAGGGACAACTGGTGAGCACCTGCAGGGCAAACAGAGGTTTCTAAAACCGGACAGGGACTCAAAGAGACAGGGCAGGTGTGACTCAGGAGAGGGGCAGGAGGCTGGAGCTCCAGGGGCACTGAGACAGCAGGAAGGAGCCAGGACAAAGCCTGATTTTGCAAGGCAGTGGCTCGATCGCTCAGCTCTCGGATGATGTCTTGAGTGGGTCTGGGCTTCATGCCAAAATAGGTCTCCAGGAGGAAGGCACAGAGCCCCTGCCCCCAGGCAAGGGCGCACAGGCCTCGATGGCTTGGGGGGCACCCACGCCCAGCGAGGCTGGGGTCTTGCAGGTCAGTGAGACTTTAGAGATGTGCTAGACTGTTTTGGAGAGGTCAAGAGGCATAGGGAGGAGCAGGGCAGGGCAGTCAGGATTTGTTCTCTGTGGGGACTCCTGTCAGGAGGGGAATGAGCTGGCTTAGCAAGAAGTGGAGGCAAGAGCCAGCACGGTGGCACACACCTGTCATCCCAGCGCTCGGGGGCTGCAGCAGGAGGATCCTTGCAAATTCAAGGCCAGCCTGGGCTGCAAAGTAAGCTCCAGGCCAGTCTGAGCATAGCGAGACCTTGTCTCAAAAAGACAAAAAACAAAAAAAAAATTATGGAGGCAGCAGCTGGAGAAGCTCGCCTGGGCTGAGTGGGCCCGAGGTGGTTCTCCGGAGCCAGAGGGCAATGATTATTTTGGGAGCAAAGTTGGGGTGGCAGGAAGAATGTCAGCACAAGGGAGAGGTAAAGCGGGAGAGCTCAGGGAGTGACAGTCCTGAGGATGAAGAGGCTTTCGGGAGAAAACTGCCATGAAGAGGAGGTGGTGGAGTCTTGGGTTCTAAGGTAGTCAGAGGGGCAGGGTGGGAAGGTGGCAGAAACGAGGACTGAGAGGACCTGTACGTACGGGGCTCGCGTGCTGGGCAAAGGCTCTGGAGCAGGGCCTGCTGGCCAGAGCTGGGGGAGGGGAATAGTGAGTGTGGGACTCGGGGGCACTGGGAGTGGGGTGTAGCTGAGGAAAGAAGCAGCTGTCTGTGAGTTCGGAAGGATTCAGGGCTGGGGGTTGTTTCAGTGGGCTCAGATATGAGGGATCCTGGTAGAAATTCTGACCAGGAACGGGATTAATGACTACGATCTGAGAACGAGGGGAGGCAGTAGATCCGGCTCTTTTGTAGTCTTTCAGGGAGGAGAATGCCAGGCAGAAGCCAGCGAGGTGCTGGGGCTCGGGCTGTGGGCTTTGTTTGTGGGGAGGTGGTTTGAGGGATTAGGTGGCTCTTGGCTATGTGTTAGGGTGAGGCACATAGCACAGGTTGTGCCCACATCCACGGGGGGCTTGACAAGAACATTCATCTATGAACCAGGAGCTAGGTGCCTGCGGGAGGGACTTCAGGGCCTGCACGTTGGGAAGTGGTTGAGATCTCAGGAGGTGGCTGGAAAGCAGGTGTGGAGGGCATTAGGGCCAGCAAGGGCATGAGCGTGTGGATGTGCTGGGGGAGGAGACACGGCATCCCTGAGAGGAGAGCAGGAGGGAGGCATCCAAGGGGCAGCCTGGGGAGGGGCTGCAGATCCGCCTTGCTGCGTCTGGACTCTGGCCAAGTCTGGCAAGCAAGCGGGCCTGTCCCGAAGCCTTGAGGAAAGGACCGTCCAGTGGGCTGAGGGCCAGGCCCGAGATGAGGTCAGTGCATGGAGGTAAAGGTCTCTGAGAGACCTGAGGAGAGAGGGAGGGAGGATGAGGAGCACAGACTGTCGGCAAGGGGAGGAAGATTTGAGAGGGTGCCTGTGGTTCCGGACTGGAGTCATGAGGCGGCCCTGGAAGGATGCTGTCCCGTAGGAGGAGCAGCCTGGCCTTCAGCTCCCTGCAGCCCTGGAGATTTAGCCGCAGGTTCCAAGAAGGATGAGGAAGAGGTCCAAGTGGCCCCGATGTGAGGAGAACTGAAGCAGACTCCCCGAGACCAGAGGACAGCCTGCGCCTGTGTGTGCTGGCCCCCTCAGTTTTCAGCTAGAAGACAGGTCCCGCCAGGTCAGTGTGCAGGGCGGTGTGTGCAGGGCCACGTGCCCAAGTTGGAGCGGGCATGGCCCAGCTTCTGGCAGCCCTCTAAGCCACATCAGGGGCGGGGCTTCCTGGGGGTACGGATTTGGGCACTGCTTTACCCAGTGCCCTGTTTGTCTCACTGAAAGCCAGCCCCGGGGCTTCAGGCTTTGCTTGGGTAGTTGTCCCAGTTGGACTGTTGATATGACCAGCTGAGGGCGGGCTGACTGTGGTCTTTTCTGGAGCCTTCTCTGTCAACTTCTGTTTCAATAGACACTGAATACAGCAATCGGGAGATCAGCCGCAGGTTTGAGGACCATGCTTAAATTTTCAGAACTTTGTCCTGGTGTCAGGGGCTGCCTGAGAAATGAAATCACCTGAGGAAAAGGGGCTTGGCTTCTAGTGTCTCTGTGAGTAGGGCCATGGGCTGAGCCGGCTCTTGGGGGTCTGGGTCAATGTTTGTGGATTTTGTCAGAGTGTGTGGGCTTTGTGGGACCTGTTTAGACTGATGAGAATGTGTCAGATAAAGTCTTGGCGTTGCCCAGTCTCTGTGAAGCAGCTTGTGGCCCCGCCGAGAGTCTTGCCGAGGAGCACCAGCTACCAGGGTCTCTGCGATAACTTGGGTAGTGGGCCTCACCAGCTGCATAGGCAACCACTGGCCGAACGTGCTGCCCCTCGTCAGGGGAGAGAGTAGTGGTGCGGATGACAGGAATATGGGAGAAGGGGGAAGTCCACAGTGCAATGGGAAGGGCTTGGTGAGAAGGAACTGGGGTGCAAAGGGTAGAGGGGCTAGAGACCCCGTAGGCCTGGCTGTTGGGAGGAAGCCGGGTCACAGGCAGCAAGGAAGGGGTGAGGGGTTCTGAGGAGGAGATTTGTGGGATCGGAGTTTAGCATGAGGACGTCAGGCTGAAGGCTGGCCTTAGAGGGATGACTTGTTGCCCACCGTGAGAGGTGCAGACCTTGTAAAGCAAGGGTGAAGGGCCTGATCCAGCAGCCTCCCCACCTGTCTGGGCTTGGAGAGAGCAGTCAAGGTCAGAGAGGATCTGAAAATTGAAAACACATGTCTTGACCAAAGAGAGCCTAATGATGTGGCCCAGCCATATTGCAGAAAGAGACGGGGTACCTTGGCTTGAGATGAACCTGAAGACCAGGTGGAGGCAGGCTCTGGAGGGGGAACCCGGGGCAGAATCCCTAGGGGGGCAGAGGCAGCTCCTCCACGGCCAGGGCTGAGCACGTCTGACGGGAAAAGGCCAGTGGGATCCAAGGGAGCGCCCCCAACACAGAAGCCAAACTGGAATGAAGGACTGACAGAGCAGCCCACACCCAGGCGGGTCTGTGTCCAGCCACAGCCGACGGCAGGGCCTGATGAGGACTTGCGGCTGACTGCAGGGACAAGCACGCGAGGGTGCTCCCAGAAGATTCCTCATCTCTCTAGGCAGAGGACATGCTGGGGAGAGGTCTCTGGGGGACCGGAGGCAATGAGGGCCCTGGCTCATATCACCCAGAAGGGTAGGCGGGGGCCACACGCCAGATGGGGGGCAGAAGGTGCCAACTCCTGGGTTTCGGAACCAGGTGTTAGGTACCTGGTGATGACCCAGGAGAGAACACAGCCCCTGGATCTGGAGTCCTCCTGGAGTAACTCCAAAGGAGGCTGAGTCCAGCTTGTTGGCTGGGTCTTTTATGGATAGTGCAGGGAGCTAGTGGGAGGTGAGAGGGGAGCGAGAATGGCTGATGTTGTGGCTCTAGCGGTTGATGCTGCTAGTGAGTGGGACAAGTGTCCTCGCCGTATAGACACTGCTCCCCAGCTCGGGCAGGGAGTGCGGGGTGTAGGCGTGGGCTGATCTCATGAGCTCGGCAGCCTAACAGCAAAGGTCAGACCTCACACCGCATAGACCACCCAAAGCAGGCGCGCAGCTCTCCCTGCTGGTCCAGATCCTGGCCCTCTGGCTGCTGGTGTGCATGTGTGGAAGGCTGCTGTGACACGCCCTCACCGGAATGACCCTGTCCCTAAGCGCGCCAGAGGGTGTGAAAATCTTACAGAGGCTGCCGTTGCCGTTGTGAAACCCTGGGCTCAGTCCCAGCGTCACAGCAAAACCCCTCGCTGCGCTGCCGGCAGCCGCCCTGAAGCTGAGATCAGCAGCACCCACCGGGCCTGGCTGCCGCTCCTGGAGCCGCGCCCGGTCCCGGCTGCGCCGCCCGGCCAAGGTGCTCCCTCTGGGCAGTGCGGGCGGCTCCTACGCCCCCTGCTGTCCGGATGCGAGGATGAAAGTCAAGGGCTGTAAGAGCGGCCTGCGCGCAGCGGGTGCTGCTGGGCACAGCGGCTGCGCCTGCAGAGGGAGCAACAGCTCGCCACAGCCCTAGCGCACCAGCCTCCTGGCTCTTGGGTCCCGGCCTGGCATGATGGCCGTTTCCTCTACATCGGCGTCCGGGGAGAGAGGCCGGCCTCGGGACCCCTGTAGACGGGCGGCATCCCAGGCAGCGGCTTTTCAGGTGACCCTTGGGCTCCATGCCCCATGGAGGATCCCCTCCGCCACCAGAGATCAGCCGGCACCATCCCCGTTCCCTGTGCCCCTGAGCTGCAGGTAGCTGAGGACAGGCAGCGGAGGCTGGTGACTCGAGTAGACAGGGACACGTCACGCCGTGTGACAGTGAGCTCTGCCATGGACAAAGCTAGATGTGAGTTGGCCCTACTCTGTGGTGACAGTAGGAAACTCAAGCCAGTCATCTCTGCCTGCCTGGCCTCTGCACTCAGTGTAGACATGCGCCTCGTTCCAAGCAAGGCCGGGTACAAACAAAAACCCTCCCGACACCCTGCAAGACAAAGCCCTCTGGACCCTACTGTCAGTGCCTATTCCATAAAACCAGCCTCAGTGTGCACAGCCACTGTGCCCCAGGTGCCAGCCTGCCTGAACGAGCCGTGGCAGGGCACAGTGAGGAGGAAGGGAGCTCACCCGCCATCTCCTAGGCGTGGACCCTTGACCAGCGTCAGGTGTTGCAAAATGAGCTGGCTCAGCCCGACGCTGCAGCAAACCAGACACCAGCACCTTGTGCAGGGCAGCTCTGTGGGTCCTCATCCTGGGGGCAGAGCCACCCCGAGATGTGTGCTTAGGGGTGGCGCCTGGGGCTGGAGCTATACAGAAGTCACCACCACTGAGGCTACAGAGCTGCTGGCCAGCCGCCCTCAGGAAGGACAGTGGACAGTGCCATGGCTGAGTACCCCTCACACAGGCTGGAGTCAACCCCTGCCCAGGGAGCCTCGCCTCTGGATGTAGGGAGCATGTGATGGTGGACCTGAGACTGTGCCACCTCCTGGTGGCCCACAGCACTAGCAGGCTAGGTCTCAGGCAGCAGGGACATCTAACAAGTGTCCCTGACAGTACAAGACCCAGTCACCCCCGAGGAAGAGGGAGGTCGAAGGCAGCACCAGGCCCAGAGACCAGATGCCCCAGCTACTGTCGTCCCCACGAGCTCCCCACAGTGAGGGCACAGGCACACTCACTGCACGAGGGAATGGCTTCCCTGTGAGGCTGCTCCCAGACCCCACCCCTCAAGGCAACACCGTCACCAGGGGTCCCCAGTCACGGTACCTGGCAGCGCAGGTCCTGAGGGCCAGCTCTGGCGAAAGCCAGTGTCTCTGTTACCCACCACAGCCAGGTGCAGCCTCTGGCATTATTTTTGTGTGTCCCTTGGATGAATTCCTCTCACAAGCACACTTCACACTCGAACGCTGGGTCCTCTCCCCGGCTCCTGGGGGCCATCCAGGTAGCCAGCTGAGAGAACATACTCCAAGCATGGCCACAGACCACTGAGGGTCACCACATGAGGTTGAGGGGCTGGCACCAGACCGTGCCAGCACTCCCACCGGGATGACAGAGAGGAACAGCGCCGTCCACTGGCGGGACAGTCCTTCATCAGGAGGCCGCCCAGGCAATGGCGTGCAAGGTCCGTGGTACCCGTGACGCCCCTGGGCTGACCAGCGGTGGCCAGAGGTGGCCAGGCGGAAACTGGAGCCCAGAGTGCTGATCTCCACCTCAACTTTGGGAGGACGTGGGATCCATTCAGTTCTTGGGCCTCGCGAAGCCTGCAGGCCTGGTTCCAGGGCGACTGAGGCTGGCCCTGTGCTAGATAGGTCCCATGTGGGTGCTCACGCCCTCCCCGAGGCGTGGGTGGCTGCTACCCGGCATCACCTAGCAAGGCTGCAGGGGCAGGTGTCTTCCCCGCTGCGACAGCACCGCACCTGTACGTGTCTATGGACAGGACACGCCCGTTTCCCCCTTGTCTGCCCCACCTCACCTTCCATCCCAGGAAGGCGGGTCTGGGGTGAGGAGTCCTAAGGTCAGAAGGACCCCGCAGGGCATGGGGACTCCCAGTGGTCCTGGTCCCACTGCTCCTGCCCAGCTCTGCAGGCATGCCCCACCCAGAACCACGTCCTCCACGTCAGCTGGTCTGTCACAAGCTCCTCTCTTTCCCAGCTTCTCTGGAGAGCCGCTCACCAGCCAAAGCCTCACTCACGCCTGTCTCCTTCCTGTGTCCCCGCAGGAGCAGTTTGAGTTTGCACTGACGGCTGTGGCCGAGGAAGTCAACGCCATCCTGAGAGCTCTGCCCCAGTAGGCAGCGCCACAGCCTCGGGACGCCCCGCGACTCCGCCCACCTCTCCCTTCAGGGCCACACAGGACAGGGTCCACAGGCGGTTGGGTGGGCACCTTTCCCTCCTAAAAATGTGTACTTTTGTTCCACTGATTGAGGGGGCATCCAGCTAGAGGGAGGGGGCAATCAGCGCATCTGTTTCCACGTTCTGGAGACGATTCTTCTCCTAAAGCACACATTCGCATTCTTACCTGCAAATCCTACTGTGCTGGCAACAGGGCAGTCAGCAGCATCAGCATGGCCTGGGAAGGAGCGGGCTGTGGGCACAGCTTGCCAAAGGGGCTGCATAGGGCAGGGAGGCACCTGGGGCAGCCCCGTAGGCCTAAGTGAGCACCACCAGGTGTGCCAATGACTGTGACCCCAGCCCAGAGGCTGGTTCATCATGGGGCTTCTTGGACAGGATGGTTAGCGTCCACAGCTTGCGGCAGGTAAGAGAGGACCTCCCCAGGGTGTAGCCACCAGCTCCCCTGCCCCACCCCCAAGCACTGTGCAGGACCAGCTGAGCCTTGCAGGGACCCCCCCCCCGGACAGGAAGAGGGGCTCCCTGGCTCCCCACCACTCTTTCCAAGGTCACGGCCTCACTGACCTTGTCCCACACTCACACGCTGACCTTGTCCCGATGTCTACACAGGACAACCGATGTGAGAATACCAATGTCCACACAGCAGGACCAGGTGCCCTAACACACTTTCCCGTGAGGCAACCAGACTGGAGTGGGTGTGGGTGTTCAGTGAACCCCAAGGGTCCCAAGGCACAGGGGCCCAGGGGACACTTGGAGGCCCAGTCCTGGACGACGGGTGTAGATGCCCCGACCTCACTGTCACCGGCACCCAGCCCAGGGAGACTCAGGCCTCCTGCTCCCAGGGTGGTCAGTGGAACACTGGGTTCTGCGTGGCTCCGAACTGCTGGGGTCACGTCTGAGCACCGGGTTTACTGCCCCGATAGCTGGGGGGAGCCACAGACCCCTCCGTAGTGCTGAGCATGGAGAAGACCCCATCCCGCCCGTGCCACCCGCCCCTTCTGCCTTCGTGTGACATCCATGCCAGGCACAACAGAGACAGGCGGGCGGGGCGCGGGGGCTGGCGCGCTGTCTGGAATGGTGTGGTAGGCCTGCTTCAACATCTGCCCTCCTCTTCCCAGATCGTTTCTCCCTACCTGAAATTTAAGTAATAACTAATAGAAATGAATTTATCTGAATATAGGAAGCATATACCTACTTATAATTTCTAACTTCTTATGTTTTAAAAAATCCTGCAGTGTGAAATACATAAATCTATTTAATGGTGTCATATTAAACTTCTGCTTTCACATTTGATGGTCTTTCTTTTGGGAGGGAGAGCACTTATTTCCGTGTCCACCTCTCTGCCTGTTTCCTGAAGATCTTAAGTGTCAGTGGCACCATCAGAGTGCGGCAGGACCGAGGAGGGGCGAGGCCTCCAGGGTGGCCCCAGAATGGTGTCCAGGCAAAGGGACAGGCAGGGCCTGGGCTGTGTCACGCCTGCTGCTGAGCCTCCTGGTGTCATCCAAGATCTGACCTGGGGACAAGTTCTTCCATCCCCAGCCTGTGTCTCAGCTTCCGGTGAGGGGACAGCACGCCTGCAGTGTCACTCCATCTGCTGCTCCTCCGGCTCTTTCACCCCGCGACGCTGAGCAGTGACTGCAGGGGAGCCAGCCGTCACACCAGGCCTTTCCTGCATGGCACCAGCAGCGTGTCAGTGTGTGTTTCCCAGAACTGGGCAAGGGGCTTGCAGCCTGCGCCTGCCAGCAGGACCCCATAGGAACCTCCTCTCCAAGCCCCTCCTGCCGGTGTCCCTGAGACCCTGCTGCCCACATCACTAGTTCACTGTCACCAGGTGTCCAGTGAGTGCGTGGCAGTCACTGTGTCAGAGCACGGGCCACGCTAACATCTAGCTAGGCTGAAGAGAGTGGCACCGAGCCGCACGAGGACAGAGCTCAGCCTGAACGCCAGGAGAGCACACTGCAGATGCTGAGCCCCAGCCCTGCAACATCTGTGCCCAAATGCTGTCCTCAAGGGGCAGAAAAAGCGACACAGGTGCTCACCGTTGGCCTATGGTCCTGAATGTGCTCAGAGGACACACACCCATCATCCAGAGCTCGGTGTCCTGGGCCAGAGCCAGCCTGCAGCGGGCCTGGGGAACAGTGCCCCACATGGGCACCTGGGATGGTGGCCCCGGGACGCAGGTCCCCAGAGCACTGTGTCCTCACCACCCTCGCTGTGCCTGATGGGGAGGCCCCAGGCCCCACGCACTTGAGAGTTTAGGCGTGGTCCTGTCTTCACACGTGCGACATCGACAGACACAGCAGGGCCCTGTGTGCTGACACACGTGCGCTTACAGTGCCAGTGTGACAGCACCAGGCAGAAGTTAGAGGGAAAACGTGGGCACTGTGAGGGCAAGGCTACCAGTGGTGACAGAAACCGTCAGCACACCCGGGAAACAGCCACAGCCTGGACTCGTATGGACACAGTTCCTCCAGTCGCCAAGCGCCGAAGTCGTGGCCCAGAGGCCAGGCCTTTCACTAACCCATCACGGCTTGGATGTGTCTTCCCAGGACTGCTGGAGTGGAAGGACCAAGGACCCCACCACGAGCTCAGAACACGCCACACGCGTGCACACACACACGAGTCCCTCTTGCTCCTGGGTGGCGGTGCTGCCCACACAATACAGCTTTTGCAAAATCCTGTGTGTTGGTTTCCCCAGGGGGCTGGGGTGGGGGGCCAGGGACAGCAGGCCTGAGCCCTGATAGAAGCTGTCAGCTAATATCACTGGTGCTAGTGGCTATGTCAAGCAGCCACCTACCAAACTGCTCCAAGCCACAGCGTGCATGTCCAAAGAAGATGGTGGGGACACGATGCCTTTGGACCCCAGAGAGCAGTGTGTGAGAGGAGGCATCCAGCCAGGAGTGGTGACGCACGCCTGTGCTTCCAGCACCGTGAGAGGCTGAGGCGGGAGGATCAGGGTGCAAATTCTAGCCCAGGCTGGGTAACATAGCAAGACCCTGTCTCAGAATGAAAAGTAAAGAGGGGTGGGGGTGTGGCTCAGTGCAAAGGCCTTGGTTCAACCCCAGTACCTAAAAGAAAAGAGAAACCCATCCTACAGGAGAATGTGGGCTGGAGCTGGTCCCCACTGCCAGACGAGAAGCCACAGTGACCCAGACCCAGTGAGCCCACGGGTCCCCAAGGTCAGAGGAGGTAAAACTGTCGCAGCCCATGGAAGCTGCTCCTGAAAGCCTGCACAGCACACACAGGATGTGGGAGGGTGGTGACATCTGCTCTGTGCCTGCAGATGCCAGAGAACAGCATGGGGACAGCCAAGTGTGGAAAGGAGCCGGACAGGTCCTCTGGACATGAAGCCCAGAGGGAGCAAAGGCCTGCAACTCAGGGGACACAGGTCCAGGGGACACAGCAGGGGCTGAAACTTGGCGGCAGGCTGAACAGAAGATGCAGCTGAAAACCCAAGAGGAAATGGTGAGGCGGCGCAGAGAAAGCTGCACAGGAGAGGACTCATGGGAAGGAGGCTCTGGGGAGAAGCCTTCCTCCACCCCAGTGGTGGCGGTGGGTCCCAGGTAGGCAGCCAGGGGCAGCCGCTGCCTGTGGCCCAGGTACACCACGGTGATGTCGGGATGTGCCTGTGGCCCTGTGGGACCCTGACGTGGATGGGGAGCAGCCTCACCACAGAGGGCCACCACCCCTCACCGTGCACTCCCCTTCCGGGGTGTTGCTAGAGTCCTGCCAGGCCCCAACCCCAGGCCTGAGCTTGGGAAGTCAGTCCCCAGGGATGGTCACAGTGACAGAAGACCACAGTACATGCCAGGAGGAGTTGAGACCCTGGCCACGGGAGGGTTTCCTTCCTCCACCTGGGACAGCCCGGCTTGGGGTGCAGGGGACAGCGAGATGCGGCCCTTGGAGAGCAGCAGGTGGGCTCCCTCAGACCTGAGTTTCCCTAAGGCAGTAGGGACCAACGTGGAGCCCAGAGTTGGCTGAGGGGTGGGGTGCAGCTGTACACCCCCCTCTCCCTCTGCCAGGGTCCCCTGAGTGTAGTACTTTGATTCAGTCGGATGTCTGGTGGAGAGAAGCCCAAGTGACCAGGTTTGCCAGCTCTTGTGGAGGCTTCTGGGTGGCCGCAATTCCAGCACTGTGAGGCTAACCCCAGCCACCAGCGATGCATTATTATGGAGTGGTGCTGAGGAAATGGGGATGGGGTCAGTTGTGGTCTGACCAGACGACAAAAGAAATGCACCCGTGCTTGCTTCATAAGGAGACCTGACGCCTCACACAGGGCCACGTAATCCCACTCTGTAGGAGGCTGAAGCAGGAGGATCCCAGAGTGGCCAAGACTCCATCCCAAAATAATAACAAAATAAATAAATAAAGGCCTGGAGATGTAGCTCAGTGCAAAAGCCTTGAGTTCAATCCCAATTGTAGGAGAAAACATGGTGAGACCTGCGGATCTCAGGGTACCGGGATGGGATAGGCTAGGCTTACTGGGCAATCTTGCTTGTGCCCATACATGTTCTGAGCCCTATGGGAGTGCTGGCCGCCCACGGTCCTGGGCCCAGCTCTGGGGGGTCGCCTTTCTCAGGGTGCTGTCCTCCTCAGAGCCAACTATGTTCTTCCACTCATGCTTAGGGCCTCGGTCCTTCCTGAAGCCTAGCCCTGCACCTCAGGCCTGAGAGCACAGCCTCCATGCAGCCAGCGACAGGCAGATGTCTGCTCAGGAGGCCTGCACACGGGGTCTGTACACATGGCCTGCACACGGGGTCTGCCCTCGGAGTCCACACACGGGGTCTGCACACGGGGTCTGCGCACATGGCCTGCACACGGGGTCTGCCCTCGGAGTCCGCACACGGGGTCTGCACACGGGGTCTGCCCTCGGAGTCCGCACACAGGGTGTGCACATGGGGTCTGCGCACAGGCTCTGCCCGTGGGTCTGCTTATGGGGTCTACACACGGGGTCTGCACACGGGGTCTGCACACATGGCCTGCACACGGGGTCTGCCCTCGGAGTCTCCCCATGGGGTCTGCCCAAGGGTCAGTACACAAGATCTCGCCACAGGGTCTGCAGCAGGCTGCAGGCAAGGGCTCTTCCCGAAGCCTCCTGAGCCACACCAGGGCTCTGGTCCAGGGCTCCCTGCTCAGATTAGAGCTGAACTTGCTGCTGTTCATATGTCTTCTGGACTGTGCCAACCAAGACACCATGCCCAGCACCCCTCTGCCCTTCGCACCCAAGACTTCACCCTCCTCAGTGCCCCTCGCCAGCCGTCTCCTCCTCTCCTCGCTTCTCTCACTTCCGGTTTCAGTGCATGCAGAGAGCTGCCGGCGCTCTCCATAGGGAGATGACAGCAATATTATGTGCAATCTTTGTTTATGCTTTATTAATCAAGAAGAACACTAATAAAAAACCTTCATAATTAGTGGAATAAGCATTAATTCAGAGATGTTTATTGAAATAGAAAATTAGAATTTGATGATACCTTTGTTCTTGAACAATAGCTGCTTTTCATTTTATTCGTTTAGAAGCTGGTCTTAGCATTTCTGTTGCTGCGTTCATTAGACCAACCAGGTGGTTTATAGAATTTTCTCAGTTGTGTGCAGTTCATAGACGTGGGGGTAGACAGGAAGGGACTTCCCTGTTCAGCTCCCCACTCTCCTGGGCAGGTGGGAGGATCTTGAGCCACTCCTGGGACCGTGGCTACGGCATAGCCTGGCTTCATGCGTCCTGTTAGGCGGACGGGACCCTTCCTGTCCTCTCCTGCACTGTCACAGCAGCTGGCATAGGACAGTGATGGCTGGCAGTGGCTCAGGGGACTTGGTGGCTCCCAAGTGGCTCTGCCCTGGCACTGGAAGCTGGAGGTGGAGGCAAGATCGGGCCTCAGTACCCAGAGACAGCAGCAACTGCTGTCATTCATCTGCCTGATGTGACATCACAGCCTGTCGCCTCTCTCCTCCATGTCCTGCTTCTATCTTAAAGGGAAGCTTGTACACAGCAGCCTCCCCCTTCCTCTTCCTCTCTCCCTCCACCCTGCCCCACCCCATGTCACCTTTGTGGGAAGCCACTGCCATGTGAAATCCTGTGGTCTGGTGGTCTTAGAGCTGCCTAAGACCATTTTTAGCTTCTGTGTGTTCATGGGGGAGGCCTCTGATAAAGGTGGCAGCCACGGGGGATCAGGCGAGCTCACGCACTGCTGTGCTGGCCCCACACATCCCCAGATGGCAGCGTCCCTGGCTCAGACGGCCATCCCCCAGGCCAGCCCAGCCCCACGATGAGCCCACATGACACAGCCCCATCTGGCCGTCCCAAGGCCAACTCGATGGTGACACGTTCTCTTAAGGCCACCCACCCACACTGGGCACAGACGTCAGAGGCCTCGGGCAGGTCAGGATCCAGGCAGTACGTCCAGGATGCGGGGCTGGGGCAGTGTCCTGGAGCGGCCCTCGCTGAGCCCGGCACTCGGTGCCCACCCCTCCAGACCCCCAGGACCTCGGCCCCGGCGTGCTCCATCCCTGCGGGGTTGCCAAACCCCCACCAGGCCTGTGATGCTCCTTGTCCCGCCCACCTCACACACCACACCCACCCTCCAGTAAGTGGGCGCAGGCCTCGGCCCGCCTGCCTGGGGAGCTGATGCCTGGTCCCTGCTGCAGCCCACCTGCGTCCTTCCCGTGTCCCGTTGCTCCTGTGGCCGACAGCTACAGGAGGCAGTGGGTGACTAGCCACCTGGCAGAACAAGCGTGCATGCTTGTGCGGTCAGCCACCACCCTGCCCCCGTGGGCTGCACATGACGGAGCCTGTGTGAGACTGCGCACCGAAGTAGGTCCTGGCCCGTGGGCTGCTCCATGGCTGCCCTGAAGAATGGCTGCAGCATCGGCGAGCACCAGGCAGGGGCCAGCGCTGGGTGTGCACCTCCATAGCCCTGCAAGGCTGTCAGGAAGCCCCATTCTGCAGGTAGCACCCCATGCCCTGGCCTCATCTCTCTGCCAAAGGGGGAGGCAAGGTGGGCTCCCTGGCCCCATGATGAGGGTCTCCCTGGGCAGCAGGGTTCCCAGAGGGTGCCTGGAGCAGGCCTGGCAGGCAGCCCTGGCTGCTGAGGGCCAGGTGCTAAGGCTGTGCCCTCCCAGGGCGCAGGCTCCGACAAACCAAGACGACTGTGAGGACCCTGACTGCACACACCCATGCTTGGCACACACATGTCCAGCGTCCACTCTGCTCCTCAGGTCCCTGAAGCTCTGCCCACCACCAGCCTTGCGGGTCCTGACCACCTCCGCCCCCTCTGAGGCCTGTGGGTCCATGCCAGCTCAAAAACTACTGGCTCACCACCTACTCTACCTACCAGGAAGGACCCTGGGGGCTAGCTAGTGCCAACCCAGCTCACTAGAAGTCCTAGAGGGCCTGCCAATTCTGCCCAAAGGAGGCCTGGGGGCTCCTTGGCAACTCTACCCAGCATGGGCCCTCAGGGGTCTGTGCTAACTGTGCCCCATTGTGAGCCATGATGGTCCTGGCGGTGCTGCCCACCATGAGCACCCTGCCTGTGCCAACCCTGCTCACCATGATTCCCAGGGTTCCCACCAGCTTGGCCTAACATGATCCTCAGGGCCCCTGCCAACTCTACCAACCATGAATCATAACAGTCCATGCCTCTCTGCCCCCCATGAGCCAGGGGTCGATGCCAACTCTGTCTACCATGAGCCCCAGCAGTAGCTCCCAACCCTACCCACCATCAGCTATCAGGGGTCCCTGCCACCTATGCCCACAAGGTTTCAGAGAGTCCCTGCCAAATGGACATACCAAAAGCCCTGAAGGTCCAAGCCAACTCAGGAGCCATGAGTCCTTAGGGTTCCTGCCAACTCTGCCCACCATGAGTCCTGGGGACCCACCAATTCTAACAACGAGCCCAGGGCACCCATGTGAACTCTGCTCACCCTAAACCCGGAGCGTCCTGTAACCTGCTCACAATAAGCAGTGGGGTTCAATGCCAACCCTACCTGACCTGGGCCCCGTGATCTCACACCACCTCTGTCTACCCTAGTGGACCCAACCAGCTCTATCCACCATGAGCGCCAAGGGGTCCCTCCTTACTTTAACCTCCATGAGCCCTAGAGGTCCTGCCAACTATGCCCAAACTCCACCCGGTGTCCCTGCACTCTACCAACCATGAGCTACTGGATCCTCGCCAGCTCTGCCTACCATGTCACTTAAGTGTCCCAGCCAACGCTGCCCTCCCTGATCCTGGGGGTCCTGTCCACTCTACCCACAATGAACTCATGGAGTCTGTGCCAAGCTCACCCACCATGGATCCTCGTGGGCTGCTCCTGTGCCCACTCGGAGCTCTGGGGCTCTTCCCAGCTCCATTCACCCTGAGCCCCAGGGCTCCATGCCAACGCTGCCTGGCCTGAGCCCTTGAGGAAGCAGGCCTGGAGGGCTGGGCAGAGGGGGCCAGTGCGTCCACAGCTCCCTCTCCTGAAGGCAGGAAGCACAGCGGGGAGACTGGCTCATCAGCCCTGCCCACCCAGCTCTGGGCGACTGAGCCCTACAGGGGCTCCTGATGGTCTGTGTGCCGGTGGCCCCCTCCCCTGTGTCACATCTGTCTCCTGCTCAGGGAACCACAGACGTTGCATCTGGGGAGCAAGCAGCCTACCAGGATCATAAACTCAGTTCCAATAAAAAATTAGAGGGACAAAGTTTAACAAAAGGAAGACACTATTTGTAAAGAGGAAAAGGAAGAGGAGAAAAGGAAAAGAGTAGCCACCCTGATGAGGGCTGGGGTGAGGGCTCCAGGAAGGCAGAGGGCTGTATCAGTCCATGTTTTACTAAAGAAACATATACTACCTGATATACAAATGTAAAAGCAATTACAAGATCCAAGGATGACGGACGCCCAGAGTTGGGTGGGAAGAGAGCAGAAAGTCCATCAGCACGCTGGAGACCGAAGGCTTTGGTCCAAGCTCTAGGCCGAAGAGCTGAAGAGCGTGACAGGATTTGTGGTGGAAGCCACAGAGTGCGCTGGAGACCAGGAGACCACGTCCAGGTTGGAGGCGAAGACAGGACCTCCCCAAAGAGCAGAAGCACGTCCACCCTTCCTTGTGTCCCCTGCTACCATCCGGGTAATAGCCGGCCAGGGTATGCAATTGCTCCGCATCCCTGGTCAAGCTCCAAACGCAAGCCGACACGAGGCATCCGCCATGCCAGGACCGTGGGGCCTCCGTTCCCTGGTGCTTTCGCAGGGTGAGCCATGGCCCCACGCACACGCAGAACTCGCCGTGCCTGTGCCGCCCTCTGGCACCTCGGCCTAACGTCATTCTTCCACGGTCTGCCCTGTACAGCCACATCTTTGGGGTGGGCACCTAGTTAGCAAGAAGGTGCCTTATCCGTGGGTAGCCTAGCGTCAGCAAGAGGCCGTGTGGCTCTGTCGGATGCCATAGTGAGCCCAGATGAGTAACTCGGGAGTCCACGATGACCACAGGCACCTCAGCGCCCCGCTGTGGGCCGGACTGCCTTCAGCTTGGGGCACTCGCTTTGTCTCTGCTGTATCTTACTGGAGTCGGGGTGTCCTATCGTTCACGTCCTTGGCTCTCTGTGGCCTGCCTGTCGGAGCTTTCTCTGGTGTCTTGATCCGAGTCCCCAGGCCCTGTGGACCTTTCTTGATCTGGTTTTCCTGTTTCTACCTCCACCCTTGGCCTGGTTCCCTGGGGAAGGTTTCAAGTAGTTTGCTGTCGTCTCCTTAGTCGGGGTTATCTCGGAGACCTCCCGAGGCCATCTGTGTCTGCCTGCCTGTGGACCCCAAGCCTACAAGCCGGTCCCTGCAGAACCCCGCAGCCACCTTGCACCAGAGCACTATGGCCCCTGCCACAGCTCTGCAGGAGGGCCCCAAGCCCTTCCTGGTCCCCACCCTGTGCCTCCAAGCAGGTCACACAGCTCCCCGCATTTGCAAGCACTGCTGGAGGCAGAAAGGCCACAGAACAGGCCTCACCTGAGGTCACTGCGGCGGAGGGGACATCCCAGTGCAGCATGCCCTGAAATTGCAGGCTGAAGCCTCATGCTGCCCCAAGCCCACCCCCAGGGTCCCAGCCCC
>NDGN011514217.1:318-16227 GCA_002564285.1 Tympanoctomys barrerae
ACAGCTACTTTCTCTTAATTCAATGAGAAGAAAGATTTGTACTAATAGTGTTTGGACAGGACAGCATGTCTGCATCTGGTACTATGAATAACTACTATGAACACAACAATATGCAATGCATTAATTACTGTAACTGTCCTACTAACCTATTTTGAAAGTGTCTCATTGCTATTTGTTTCTCAATGAAATTAATAATAAGAAAAAGAACGGGAACAGAGGATGTCATCATTTGAGACCCCCGTGTTGCCCACTAGAGGAGTTAACTCCAAGACATTTGGCTTTCCAGTTTAGAAGGAAGCCTGAAATAAATTCTACTGACTCGATTTGGACTTGAATTCCTGAAAAACATGTCACTCTCTGCTCCAAATCAGCTAATACTCTGAACAAGGCATATTGCTTTTCTTTCTAATCATGGTGATGAAAGCGTATTTTATAACAAGGTGCGCTGTTGCTTTCTAACTATTCACCCTATAAGTGTACAGAAATGTTAAATGAGCTGGAGAGACGTTAAAGCCAATTTCAATGCTTTTAGAACCAAAGGTGATGTCAATTTAGGCAAGCTTTCCAATAAATTCTGATTTTTTTTCACTTGAGAAAAGATATATAATTGCTAAGTTTATGCAATTTAGAGAAGTATTTTTAGTCTCAGGATAATAAGTCCTCTTAAATGGATGGCCTTTGTACCTGATACAAAGAGTTAATAATATAAAGCAAGTGGAATGAATGGGTTATTAAATACTTTATTGATAAGTTAAGACTAAGAGTTATACCAACAGAGAAGCTGTGAAGCATGAGGATGGTGCTGAAGTGAAAATGCAAACAAACACATAATGCTACCTTGCAGGATTAAGTGCACTGTGTGAAAGAGAAAACTTAAGGAAATAATTTAAATAAATGGTATAATAACATCCTTTTAAGAGACAGCTGTTCAGGTCCATATTTAGATTCATGTTCTTTTCTCCATTCTATGAATAACAACCAGCTTTTGTTATTTCCTTACATGAAACCATGTTTCAAATAAATTTCAAGTGGTATAAATCACTCAGAGCATGCGTACCCCTAATTCATGCAGCCTCGTTGCTGCTAAGGCAATTGTCATTCTTACATACTTCATATTTCTCTCTTTTTTCCCAGCGCACTTCTTACCTGCAGGAGCCTAGATAGTTAAAGAGTCATTTTTGTTTTATTTTGCTTTGTTTTTTATTTCATGCTTGGGAATCCACTTTTTCAAAGCAAAAATTTCTAAACATTTTTAAAGGGGAAGAAAACCAGCAATTATTTGGTAAATCTTCTTCACAAAGCCTGTAACAAAGCAAGTTAGAGAGCACATACACATCTATGTATTTCAAATGTCCCCTTATATGAAATACATAAAGCTTTAAAGATCCTTTATTCTGCAAAAAACAACTTTGCAGAACATTAGCTTATGATACAGGCCGGCCTTTTCGGCACACACAGAAAAAAAAAATGCACTGAGCAGCCAGGGTCTTGGAACATAAAGATCGACACCGACTCCTAGGTGATCTGGGTCCATGAAGCAGGATGATGTGTCACAAGCCTGCCCGCAGCTGCCCCAGCACATTACAATGTGTGTGCGGCACCACGCACTGTGAATGTGTGCAAAGAATGGTCCCCATTCCCAAGCGCAGCCCAACACACTCCTTCTGTCAAATCAAGAACACTAAATCTGTGCTGCTACCCGTGGCTCAGGGCCACAAGGTGGAAGCTGAGAGAGCATGGTGCAAACAAGACGCCTCTCTGCTCCAGGGCTCAGCCCACCCGCGGACATCTCAGCGAGGCCTGCACACTGGTGGAGCTGTGTGTGAGTGGTGGGAAGGGGGCAGGGGACTAGGAATGTGGACTGTCCTCATGGGGCTGAGTCCAGGGAGTTCCCAGCCATGGGACCTCTAGTACTGAAGCAGAACAGCTCCCAAGTAACCCAGGATAATGTGGATGGAAGTCTGGGGCTTTACTGGATTGGGAAAGAAAACAGAGGCAATGAGGGGATAAAGATGAAGCGAGTGGGGGCAAGCTTAGAAAAAAATGACTTGAATTTGTTATGTAATAAAACTGGCCCGGCTTAAGGGAATTCACCTTGAACAAGTAATTTACTTTCAAAATATGGAAAAGCTGTCAGTATCTAGGGAAAGTGACTCCGTAGTTCCTAACTTCTAGTACCACCACATGAGAAAATTCACTATGCTGAACATCACTTTCTGAAAAGTAGTTGGCTCAATGTATATTCCGAGGCTGGTTTGGGGTGAGGAGTTAAAGGAATTTTTCTTTACCTCTGCTAATATAGATTTTAAAAATGATGAAACTAACAATTGTACAAAATCTTGAACAGGGGAAAAAATCAGACTGAGTTCACAAGAAAGAGATTACTGAAAGTTTTTTTTAAAATTAGATGAAATTTCTATCTTAAATAAAGGATTAAGACAAAGGTGCCAATGAAATCTGACAAAAGGAATGCAGAAGCAAGCTTCTGAAATGTTACCCCCATAAAAAGAGCTCATAAAATTAATCTACCTGGACACTTTCCACATTAAGTCAGCACAGAAATAACTTTTAAGCGCTTAGGACATTAGCTGTAAAACGCATGGTCTCAGTTATCATAGACACATGCAGAACTTAGACTGCACCAGCCCAATGTGCAGAAGACACTGGCGGGAACAGGACAGCACATGTTCTTTAGGGACTCTTGGGACTTGTGCTTAGTAGAAACAAGGGAAGCCCAAGGGCTCCCAAAACAGAATGTGCTGGGCAGCCTGTACCTCCAGGACTGGCAGGCCCCTTCCACGGCACGCACCAAGAGGAAATGACATCATTGTAGGCTTTCTGGATCACCCATTTAAAACTCAGGACAGACATGAATGATACCCCGGCTTGACACAGGGTCTTACTAGCTCCTTTTGCAGAAGAATGGGGGTGCAGAGAGGCCCCTGTCTTATGCAAGTGGAGGTTACAATTCCCAATCCATGGATGAAGCTGTCACATGCTCCAGGGCTGACGTCCTTCCAGCCACTGGGTGTCTGCCCTCGGGCCAAGCAGAAAGAAGGGAAATGCGCTGGCCTCTCAAGACAGACAAGTTCAGCTTCCCATCCTGACTGCAGCTGTTGCAGAACCTTTATTCGATCATTTATGTGCCTCTCAGAACCTCAGTCTTCTGTTCTATAAGTTGGACCATCAAGGTTCCCACAATCTAGAAATGTGTCCCCAGATACAAGTAAAAGAACTAAAAACTTGGGTACCCATGGACGCCTATGTGTCAGCAATCCCAGTTCACCACTCAAGTAGCCAGAGGTGGGAACGAGCCATCTGCCCAACAAATACACAGAAAAACAAGGGGAGGCCTATCTACAGCCTCTCCATAGCTTCCAGCAGCTTCCAGCAGCTTCCAGCAGCTTCCCCAGTTCTGCCTCTTCCGCTGCTGGCAACAATCCTTGGGAGGGTCTCCCACACCCAGCGCCACGCTGGTCCAGTTCAGCCGCGTGTCACAAGTTGACCACGAGTTGCGAGTCCACCACACAGGGCACATGCGACAGTTGAGAATATCATGCTAAGTGAAATGCACGCAAAGGCACAACAACCATGTGTGATTCTTCCTACAGGAAGAGTCTAGAACAACCAAATTTACAAAGACAAAGTAGCCCGGCAGTCCCCAAGGCTGCAGGAAAGGCATGAAGAGTGTTAGTACTTAAAGAGACAACAAACTTTCTGCTTGAGGTACTGAACAGTTTTGGAAATGTGTGACGGTGACGGATGTGATGGAAGTCGAATCTTGTGAGTGTATTTAATGACACTGAATTACACACTTCGAGATGCCTCAGGTGGAAAACTGTGTTATCTGTGTATTTTGACACACACTGATACACACACACATACACACACAAATAATAATAATAATAATAATAATAATAATAATAATAAAAGAAAGAGAGGAGACAATCAAATGTGATCATCCTTCCTCAATCCCAGGAACACAGGATCAGAGATCAGACACGTGAAGGGGGCCCTTGGAAGCCCACCTGGCCCCCTGGGCTTGTAAAAATTCTAAGATCTTCAGAGGAGAAGACTGGTGCTCACCCTATTTTTGGCGCCTGTGTTCTGCCTACCCAAGAAGTTTTATTTTGTCAAGGGGAGAGCAAGTCCTGAGACATCAGTTTCTGACAAAGGCAATTAGCAAGTTATATGTGGAGGAAGCTCCTTTTTTCCCCAGTCATGCGCTTTAAAATTCACTGCATCTAGAAAGAAACTGAATTTAAAATGCAATTATTGTGCAGTAATTAACTTTGTCCAAATGAGGCCCTTTCAGAACTCAGTTTCTTTAGCGACACATATTGAGCCTAGTGGTTTTCTGTTTTGTTTTGTTTTTCAATAAAGTTTTTTATGGTCAAATGGGTAGGTTAAAAAAAAAAGAGTCTGATTTGATATATTTGGGCTGGTTCCAAGAACTCTGTCACAATATTCTGAATTTCAGCTTTCTGCTTGGGAGTGGGGTGGTCTCGTTTCTGCAAATCCAACGTGTTTGTTACCACGCAAAGAAGCCTCACAGAAAACTGCCTGCAGCCAGCCAGCCCCAGACAAGCGGAATAACAGTGACAGGCTGTCCTCGCCCTCTCTCCAAACTGGGCATGGTTTTGTCTTAAGGTGGAGGAGTAGCCTGCAAGTCCCCAGCTGAAAGGAAAAGCCCTCCAGACAATGGGAAAACGTGCTTAAAAGATGACTGACTTGTCCCTGACTGTACAACATCGGTGGAGACTTCTTCCTTCCCTTTCGTTCCTTCCCTTACTCCGAGCTGGGAGGCAGCGCGGCCTCTTGCGTCCTGGCCCTGACACACCACGCAGGCTGAGATGGACAGGCGTTGGGGGACAAAGCTCAGGGCAAGCGCAAGGAGCACACGTGGAGCCAAAGCAGGCTCTAACTTCTCGCTCTTTCTTCCTGGGCAAATACTGGAAGAGCAGCTTTTCTTTTTTTAAGGATCTCTTGTATATTTTTAAATCTTCATAAATAAATAAATAAAACCCACCCCTCCTATATTTAGAAAGAAACTCTGGGCTCTCTCTTTGAAGACCACCTGGAGGGGAAATTCTGAGTGTTGAATTCTTGAGCCAGGGCTAAATCTTGCCCTGCTCACCCTGTTTTAAGCACGACATAAAGTGGGTCCCGAGGAGAAACAGAATTGTCCTCCTTGTGTCCCAAGATGCTCCCTGACTCTGTGAAAAGCCCCGGCCACTTCCATATTTCTTGCGAAGAGGAAGAAAGAAAATAAGAGAAAGAAAGTAGAGGAGAGTGAGGATGCCGGCAGATATACGTCGGCCCTGCCGATGACTCTCTGTTTAACTTGTAATCAAAACAACTCAAACCCAGTTACTGTTTGCATATCTGCCAAGTTTCTCAATTTCAGCAGTCGGCAGCAGGCCCTCCGTATGACAGGTTGTCTTTCAGATTCCAGCAGAATCTGCCAAAGCCCCAGCGCAGAGGCAACTGGTAAATTAAATGCCAGCGAGCAAGGACATTCCTACACCTTTCCCTCCTGCACACAAAGTGGCACCCTGCACCCCTTCACCAGGCAGAAGTTGGGAGAACCCAGGGTGCCCAGCTTCCCACCAATGCCCTCTCCCTGGGGTCACTGCACTGTGGATGGGGCAAAGCTTGGGAGACTGCTAGGAATAAACCACCGAGTTTTCTCATTAAAAAGAAACAAGCACGGGGGTGGGGGCATGCTGCCAATAGATGAGAAGAATCCTCTCGAATCGAACAGTCTCAGAAAAACTCGCTTTCAAGCGTTCCACGGTATCGTGCAATCTATAGATAACGTTAGGTATTCAGATGCGCAGCAAAGTGTAATTGAAAATAAAATAGACATTAAATGCACACAGGCGCATCTTTAAATCTCGCACCCTAAAAGCTTCTTGTGAGACGAAAGATAAGGCTCCTCTGCTCCTAGTGAAGTGTAAGCTTTTAAAATCCAGTTGATCCTTCCAGGAGGGGAGAGATGGGCAGACTCAGCTACCTTCACAATTATGGCTGCTGATTAGCATAGCAGATATTAATGAATAAGCATTGTTTTGACTGCAACTTTGACTATAACCTGCTGATTTAATGACTCACACTAAGTTTAGGGAGTGCAGGCTGCAATCTTAATTACAGGAATATGGCTGCACTCTGATATTAATAAGAGGCAGCATAAATAGCAGAACTTGGCAGAAACACATAATGCAGTCGGAAGCGCACTCAAGTTCGTTGGCCCCAAGGACGCCACAAATGCACGGCCCGTCTTGTGCTTGCACCCTGCACCAGAGCCTACCTGCTTCTGGGAAACCGTACATTAAATATTTTTTTCCTAAGTGACAGGTAAAGCCAGGATGCATGAGAAAGCATGAAAATTTAGCTTAGTGTCTCCAGTGTTTCAATCTTTTCATCACATATGTGTGATAGGTGCTGGCACCTGGGACAGTGTGCTCACCAGCCTCTCTATATGGCTTGGCAGTCAAGTGAGTTGCCAAAAGAGGAGCTAAAGCCCCCAAATACCTGCCTGGTGCACATCTGGGTCTGTCCCTGGCTGTGAAGTCCCTGCAAGTGTCCCTGTGTCCCCTGCACCTTTGCAAAGATAAGCAATGAGGGGTGTGTCTGCACCAACCAACCCAGAGTACCCCCTCCTTGGGCTTCAGGAGCCCCCCCAACGTGTCAGGTGCTACTGCAGAGCTGAAAAGGTGGAGCATTTCATGGAATCCTCTGATGGATGTGGGGGACAGTGACCATCGCTGTCATCCTACCATCCTAGCAAGGGCTTCCTTTTGTAGAGGGCAGAGGGTGGAGTGGATTAAGAGTAACTCACCAATCAGCAGGGTTCTTCTCCCCCTAAACTAGTAAGATTATCAAAAGAAAAAGAGAGGGAACCTGCCCCTTAGCTCAGTTCTTTGGGCCTAGGGAGATGGCTCAGGAGAATAAGGGCTTCCCTGGCAAACATAAGGGCCTGAGTTCAATCCCCAGTACCACCAAAAAAAAAAAAAGAGAGAGAATAACAAAATTCCAAATGGCTCTGAGGAGGCTTCACAGTGAGGCCAGTTACCTGTGCATGCTCCTGGAGCTTAGCTACCAAGGCAATGGCCTGCTAAGAGCAAGCCACCAAATTTTAATTAGCTAGCAGGCGAATTCCTGTTAAGTATCTGTTTCTCAATCAGGGAAGCTATGAATGGGTTTGGTCACTTTCTGCGGAAATTGTGAAGCCTGTATGTGGTGACAGAAGGCCTCTGAGTGCAGCTTCTGGTCTTGGTACTCAGTTGGCCCTGCCACATTTCCAGGACAACAGACCAGAGCCAGGCTTGCCAATGCCCTGTGTTGGGCCCCGTTGCCACCGCAGCCCCTGACACACATCCCCTCCTCACAAGCCGGGTTTGCTGCCAGCGCCTTATTGGTATGCTAATGCCCAGGGCTGCTTCAATTTGTAATTCTTCCCTGGAAATGGTATTCGGGCTTCTGCATAGCCACCGGATACCAAGAGGAGGCTGCAGCGGCTTGAGGTTTCTTTTCTTCCTTCTTTCCTTCCTTCTTTCTTTTTTCCTCCTTCGCCTGGCCGTACAGGTAAACTAAATAGCTCTGATGATAGAAGAGACGCATCCCCACCCTGAGGCCTTCTTTGGCCTCAGCAGAAAAGCAGCCAACGCCAAGTTAAGACGCTGGTAATGCTAAGTGTGCCAAGCGGAAAGAGTAGGGAAAAAGGCCGGGTCCTTTTCACAAAACTGTTGTTCTCAGTTATTAATTTCCAGCCCTTTGTGTGGAATGAAGGCGATAGAGTCCCAACGTCTTCACTTAGCACTGGGGGAGGCTTTCCTTTGCTTGGGATGACCCTTTTGCGTTTGAAAATAAATGCAAAGTTTACCTTGGGAGCAAATGATTAATGAAGTGTTTTCTGTGTACCCCAGCTGTTCAGCATAATGGAAGAGTAATTTGAGGTTTGGGGTACTGTAGCCATTCCTTAGCAATCAATTTTTTTTGTTTTGTTTTGTTTTGTTTTTCGAAGGGACAGTGGGGGGGTTGGGTGATTAAAGGGTTAATATTCAAATGAGAAATTTGCAAGGCCTGCATAATGGGAGCGCCACCCTCATAACAATAGGAATTTTTAACAATATCCAGCCTTGTTAGCAAGAGAGTTACATGCATTGAGGGCAATCAGAGAGTCTTGTCAGTTTCTTTTTATCTACCATCTCCAACCACCGAGGAGCCGAAATGAAGCACTTTGGAATTATCAATTTCAGCCACATTTGCATAACAAAGCCCCCGAGGAAGAGGCATGATAAATGCGAAGGACCCCTCTTGGAAAAGGAACTGTCAACCGCGCCCCGAAAGATTCTCCGACCCAGCGCGTTCTCCCGGACTGCAGTCAGCGAAAATAAAATGAAAGCATTAAAGAAAGTCATTCTCTCAGAGAGAAAAATCTCCCCCTCTGCACAGAGAGAACTGGATGAAATGACATTATGCATATGAAAATGTCCAGAAAGATGTTTGATTTATGTATGCATTAGATGCAAATTCCATTACGGGGCGAGCGCTGTTGTGTGATTTGGCGCTGAACACATCAGCGCCCTGATCAGATCTGATCTCATTAATTCCGACAAGGAGAGAGAGAGGGAATTGAGAAGAATTTATGGCCTGGACACTTGAAAGAAGTAAATTGTAATTCTGTTTAAAGCTGTAGCGAACCTTTTAAACACCTTTTATTATAGGAAAGAAGCGCTCACTGTTATAACACTGCAAGGACTTACTTAATCTTGTACTGGGGGCTTCTGGTCTTCATTTGGGGGGAAATCCATGACCTTGTTTAGGGGGAAAAAACGTCTATCTTGGCCCAAATTTCAGGGGAAAACATCACAATAATAGGATCAAAGGAGAAACGGTGCCTGGGCGAATAACTGGGTAAACATTGGGTTACGAGGATAATAGGTTTGTTTGGTTTGGTTCGGTTTTAATGGCTTCCTATTTTCAAATAAAATACCAAATAGCGCATGATTGTATTTATGGGGCTGGATAACAGATTTAGATTTCTAAGTGTCTTTAATTGCATTACAGATAAAAGTGCTACTCTAAATATTTGCGAGGCGATGTGACGGAAAAAGTTGTCTTTTGAAACCTCCGTATACAGAGCCGCTTTGGAAGCTCAGTCAATTTCAGGCCAAAATTAATAATAATAATACTAATCACCCAACTGCCAAAGCAGTTTTAAGAGGAAATATATTTTTATAGGGAAAAATCACAACTTGTTTCTCTCTATCAGCAGTGAGCCTTGTATCTCTCTCTAGCTTTTTTGCTCGGAAACAAAACCTTAATAAGTCGCTTCCTCCCTTCAGGAGCGATAATCACCCTTCATGGGTGAGATGTCCTATATTTACTTGATAGCGAATGTAAAGCCGAAAGTGTCTCAATATGTTACTGCACCGAGGCATCACGGTCCCGTCCCCCAGCCTTCATGACCCCCTGGGGTGCAGCTTTGCCTGGGAGAGTTACATTTCCCTGCTCATCTTCATCTTCCTGCGCTGTGATTAACTGTCTTCCCAGGGCCGGAGGTGGGGCCAGAGACTGGGTTAGGGAAGCCTTCGTTACCGATCATGTTTGGTTTTAGACGGAAATGAAGATATTGAGGCGGCCTCCCCCGCCCCCGCAGCACAGCCCGCGGCTTCCGGGGTAATCCACTCCAATAGAAGTCAACCTTGCTTGGGCCGGGCGAGTGTTTCCCCAAATTGCTGCAGCAAACCTCCACGCGAAGGCAGATAAACAGCGACTCACAGGGCAAAGGGTTTCAGAACCAGAGGCACCTGTTTAAATGTCACATTTTGTCACAGGCTAATCCCCACGTCGTTCCTCATTTCCACCCCAACTATAGAACTATCTCCCGAGTGCTGTAGATATAATTATAGATGGACTCGCACCTTATTTACATTGCCCGCCTGTGTCTCTCACCTCTGCTGGAGCAGGTTTTGGAGGGCTAGGGAACGCGTAGCATCTATTGGTTTGCCCACATTTCCGCGTGGAACTCCGGCAAATCAGGAAAATAATTGGGTTTTCGGGGGGGGGGTGCTTCCTGTGATGTTTTAATAATTTAAAATTCGCTCATTTATCTCCATGATAGGTCCAACCACACAGTTGAAAGGTATATTTAGGCAGCAGAGACTGTACTGTAGGATATGGAATTTCAAGTCCTCTCACTTGGGAGACTTGAAAGAATTGTGCTCGTTTTGAATAGCGTTGTGTCCAAGTGCAGGAGGAGGAGGGCTTACCTTGGCATTGTACTGTGAGGTTTGCTCCCCCGACCCCAAGGCATTTATTTGAATGTCCGGTACATGTGAAGGTAGGCGTTGCCATCCGGATTCAGTGTGTGTGTCTTCAATTAAATCATTACTCAAATATACACCGAAGGAAGTGTACATAATACACTTGACAAATAATAAGGGGTGGGGGCAGCTTTCCCCTACCTCCCAGAGTGAGGCAGATTTTCATACATCACACACACACACACACACACACACACACACACACACAGTGACTGGGCCAGCTCAGTGATTAAGGTCACGGGCTTGTTCCTCTCAGCTGCCTAATGTGATTGAATGGGAACAATACCTTTGAACTCCCAGGCCCTGATCTGCATACTAATTGATAGAGTCCTTGGGGGTGATCTTTGCTGGATTCCACCCATCCCTGAGGAAGCCTCCAGGCCCTGACCAAAAGTTGCCTTCAAAATCAGTGACAGCAACATAAAGTCCCTGCCTGAAGAGCAAGAGCGGGGCGAGTCAAGCGCTGCGCTACTCCCTAGCTCCCCCTGCGAGAGGCTTTCGGAAATAGAAAGCATTTGTCCAGGACTGGGAAGCTGATTTTGCCAGGAAAATTCGGGCTGCTTCTGCCCGGTCATTTTAGGGGAAAGGGAGAGGAAATCTGTTTTCCAGAATGTAGACTTGTGCTTGTAAAATTTTATCCAAAAATAAAACATTCTGTAACAAGATTCCCTGCAAGGTGTTTCCCAAATTCTTCTTTGAAAGGACAGAAGCCTGCGCATAGATTTCATTCTTCTAAAAGAACCAGCATGATCCTGTCTGTATTTAAAATATAAGTAGTATTTTGTTTACTGGGAATTTTTGTGCACCGATTTTTATTGTTTCGATTTTATACATGAGGGCCAGCCTCAGGGACCTCCTGTTTTTCCCAGCCTTTTTGGGTGGCCTTAGCTTAGGCCCTCATTGTTATATTCTTAAGAAAGTCAAAAGGAAAAGTTGGGCAAAGTGGCACATAGCTACAGTTCCAGCCCTCAAGAGGCTGAGGCAGGATAGTTCAAGATCAATCTGGATTCATACAAAAAGAAAAATAAATCAGGAGAAAACTGAACGAAGACACCAACTTTCATCCAAAATCAACACCTCTAGCTACAAACACAAAGACCATGGAATAAGTAGATATCTGAGGACTCTGGCCTCTCTCCTTGGGAGGTAAGAGCTGGCTCAGACACACAAAAATCCAAGTAAAGCCACAAAAGACAGGAGCCCCACACTGGCCTTTTCATCCTGTACGAGGACCACAGTGAATGCACCAGGTTCCACTAAACCAAAGTGATATCCTTGGTGTGGCTTTTGCCAAAAGAAATATCTGTTGTCAGGGGGAGAAAGTTAGCTAAGGAATTTGTGATAAGGAGTGGTAATGACAAGACTAAAGTGAACAGTTGAACAAAATAAAAATACAAAACATTTGGTCAGACAGAAAACCAACACTTACAATAGCCTAAAGAATTTTCTTGACATTTATCTCAGGCTAAAGTGGGCCAGGAAGGCCACCACATTTGGCTAGGACCAATGGATATTTATGATCAGGACTTTTGGTGACACTGGGAAATGAGCCTGGGGCCTTTGTACTGAGCTACATACATCTCCAGTCCTTCTTTATTCTTTATTTTGAGTCAGGTTATTGCTAAATTACCACATTGCCCAGGCTGGGCTTAACTTACAACCTTCCTGCCTCAGCCTCCCAGCATGCCAGGATTGTGGGTATATGCTACCACTTTGGCTAAGATAAGAACTAAGCAGGCCACACTGAGGTCCTCCTACTCACCAGAGTCACCTTCACGTGGCTCAGCCCTGTCTGCCTGCCGCGCAGAGGCCTGGCCTTTGGGCCTTCCAACCAGGACACCTGCAGGTAAGGAAGGCATGGTGGACTTACCGCGGTCACAAGCACCCATGACTTCGGTGTCTTCCCATTACAATAAGTAGATGCTTTTCTAAGACACCTTGTTCTAAAAAAGAAAGGAAGAAGGAAAAAAAAAAAGCCTGTCTGTAATTTGTCATGAATTTCAATTACCAGAAAACTTTTGATTTTTNAAAAAAAAAAAAAAAAAAAAAATTTGGCATACCTCCAGGTTTTAAGAATATGGTTAACTCAGAGAATGACAGATAAAAGTCTGTGTGTGTGTGTGTGTGTGTGTGTGTGTGTGTGTGTGTGTGTGCAAAAAAACTCTGAGAGCACACTGCTCCTGTGGGCCGGGCTGGATGTTCAGTCCTGACTCATCCTTCCTGGTCTCATGGGTAACAAAGAGCACTTTGAGCGTGAGCACCCGGGGCTCTGGCAGGGGCCACGGCGCACCCGTCCCAGAGCCCATGTGTCAGAAGAGCACCTCGCAGCGTCCCAGAGCTGCACACACCCTGGGGAGCCAGTCTGCGCTCACACCCTCACTGCTCTGAGCGACTTTGGAGAGGAAACACAGTAGCGCTTTGCAATTGGAAAGGACTCCGGCATTCCCGTCCTCTCAGACACACACATGAGCTCCCAAAAGGGAGCAGAACTTTTTTTTGAAACGTGCAACTGTGTGAAACTTGTCTGGTTTCAGATTTACACAGAAATTTGGAACAATCTTGTTTTCATCCAAACAAACTCAAGCTGAAGAAACTTCTCTACTGAGCTGGGTGCCCGTTTGCAAGGGGAAGCTGATGTGCCTCACTCACGAACTCACCCGCATTTGATCCCCGTCGACTCACTGAATCTGCACAGCCCCGTGACTCTTGGCTGGCATGGTCTTTGGTACCAGGTGAAAGATTAAAAAAAAAAAAAAAGAATTGTTGTGACACCCGCTTGCGGTCTGTTCCCAGCCCTTCAGGGAGGATGGTAGGTTTCTGAGGAGCTCAATACACATAGCTGGAGAGGAAAGCATGTTTGTCAAGTAAGTAAAAAATTAAAATTAAAACACACGAAACTGTGACACGAGACAGTGTAAAGTAAAAAGACGCAATCCACCTGCTTGGGACATTCCACCAGGAGGCTGAGCGGGCCCAGGAGGGTGGACAGTAAAATAATTACACCAAGCTGTTTGGACAGGCTTTCAGGCTGACCTCATCTGATTCGCCTGCGCAGCCCCGCGCGGTTGCAGAGAGCACCGGAGCTGAAGTCCCTGTCCTCGAGGGTCTCCTGTTCTAGCTGGGGGAAGGGGGAGACCCAGACCTGGACCTGGTGGGGATATGCAGGAAGAGAGGGGCAGGAAGCGCGCTCTGCGGGCACGGTTCTGAGAGGTGGACGGGAACGGGGACGCAGGGTTAAACAGCAAAGAGCAGGGAGAACAGCAGGTGAGAAGATGCGGGGGTGGGGGGCAGGGACGGAGCCAGGGCACAAGGGGACGAGGGCAGGCGCTGGGGGCGGGCTGATCCTGCACGGGGCGCAGGGGGGCAGTTCGTGCAGGAGCTGAGGGTCCTTGCAAGGACTTTGCCAAGCACCCCTCGGGTGAAGCCAGCGCGGAGCTGGGAGCTGAGCTGCAGGAAGAGAGGGTCCTGAGCCGGCAGGCGACAAGACCAGGTTGGCACAGGGCCACATCCCAAGGCTCAAGGCATGCGCTTAGTTTACAAAAAGAAGGTGCAAAAACACAGGGCGTGGTGTGGGAGGACGGAATCCTGTTGTGTGCGGGGACGTTGCAGAAGGCTTCCGAGCCACGCTCCATCGTGCCGTGAGCGACGGCTGTGTTTTTCAAATGCCAGGATGAGCCAGGCGGTGGCGTATGCCTGTAATCGCAGGACTGGAGGCTGAGGCAGGGGGATCGACACCCGAGGCCAGCCAGGGCTGCACAGTAACAAGGTCGGTCAGTCTGCACTACACGGCGAGACCCTGCCTCCCGGCAATAAAAATACTGGGGTGAAGTGGAGAAGGGAAGAGGAGCAGAGTGGGGAATCTTCCGAGAAGCCGTGAGCCTTTCTGTGAACAACACCCCACACCAACTCCTTCTGTAGGAGCCCGCCCAGCCCCCCCAGGCTCTCCATACTCCTTGTCTCTCCCTGAACCTGTGTCCCACATTGAGTCCAAAGCACAGGTTAGGCACTAGTCCCTGACGCAGCCTCACACCTCTCATTGCACCGGAGCCTCAGTCTTCGGTTCTGTAAAATGGGAGCTTGCATGTAGCTCCTAGTAGGGACATGCTAAGGGAGCGGCGCAAGTGAGAGTGTTTCACCAAACCAAAATGTAATTGTACTTATACAGCTGCATTCTTAGGTCTTCTATAAAACAGAAGTAGCAAAACTAAATAAGAACATTAAACAAAGAGCCTAAGTCAAATCTGTGCTATTATATATGTATGTGCATATCTTTATAGGCAATTTAAAAATATATACATACAAAAGCATAAAAATTAGTTTTATCAGACAGAAAAAGTCAAAATTTAATTCTCATTATATTTCCAGCTTTTTAATATTTATATTAATTATCCCATAGTATTTATTTGTATTTACATCATTATTAATGCATACTTATCTATATGATCACAGTGGTACTCATGTTTCCTTGTAGCTGTCACCCATAAAAGGCCGCAGCCACAGCTGTAAGACAGGTTGCGTTTATATCATGGGACATCATTGTAGTCTATGTCCCAAGGTCGTAAGAATATGCTTATCAATATGCATATAAATATTGCGAAGCTTTACCTCACTGAATACATTGTGATGGAATTATTGCCAATTTTTAATTTTTAAAGACTATAAAAATAAATTCATACTGTTTAAAAACTATCTATCTATGTATGCAGGATAGCTTGGAGAATTGTACTGTAGATTTTTGTTAGTCTACAGAAAGGAACACTTAAAGCTTTTCTCTTTCTCTTTTTTTTTTCTTTCTTCATTCTTTTTCCTCTTTCTTTCCTCTTAATTTTTCTGTTTTCTTTTTTGGGGAGGGGGCGGCTCAGCCCACCCTGAGGGCAGGGCTGGAGCAACGTGTGGTGCCAGGGATCGAACTCCAGTCCCCTGCGCCTGCCTAAGCTTGTCTAAGCAGGCGCTTTAGACTGTTGAGCTATCTTGCTGGCCTCTCTTCTTAACTTCTTATAGCTTTTTTTCTTTCTTTTTCCAATTTTGGGTGCGTCTATCTGGCAATCTAAACCACTATCTTGCAGACAACACTGCGATACAACAAATACTGTCAAATGCAAAAAGGAAAACTGCTCTCATCGGCCTCCAAGGAGGGTCCGCTCATTCTTCCTGCCTGCTGCCTGTCTGACAAATGATAACTCTTCCCACTGACATGGGGGGTCACATGCTGAGCACAGCTTTTTTCACTTTAAACACACCCTGGAGGTCCCCTCTTACGGCAGAGCGGTCGCATCTAGATCTGCCCCTTTCTTGTTAATGGCTGTGAGCTGTCGCTTTGTGAGGTGAGTTTATACTTTGTTTAGCCTGCAGATCTAAGGGAGGTCCTTCCCACCCAGTTACTGTCCCGAGCCCAACCATGAAGGGTGCATTTTTGTGAATTTGCATCAGCGTAAGAATACTACATAGCTAAAGTTGAACTGTGAGAATAGTTAGGATAGATGTACGGCTGCTTTCACTTGGTTCAGTGAGAGGGAGGATTTGTAGTAGTCGTGTTTGGACGGGATGTCCTGGCTGCTTCTTGTGCTGTGGATGACTG
>NDGN011514219.1:0-10195 GCA_002564285.1 Tympanoctomys barrerae
TGTGCTCCACTTCTTTCTGCTGCAGGCGTTAGAATTGAACCCTTTGTGTCTCTCTGGCAAGATTTTCTGCTCCTGAATCAGGTGGGTGGGTCTTGCCTCTAGCCCTTTTGCAGGGAGTTCTGCTGAAGGGTTCCGGGCTGGGCCTGCAGCCTGGGTCAAATGAGGATCCGCGGGCCCCAGGTCATCTTACTCACTCGCCAGGCCTGCACTCTGGGTCCATTCAGGATCCCGCGGCCTGGGTCTTCTCACTCACTCACCGGGCTTGTGTGCTGGGTCTTTTCAGTATCCCACAGGCCCTTCGTCATCTCACTCACTCTCTGGACCTGCGCTCTGGGTCTGTTCAGGATCCGGAGGGCCCGAGTCATCTCACTCACTCACTGGGCCTGCACTCTAGGTCTGTTCAGGATCCCGCTAGCAATATTTTCATTTTAAAATGAAAAATAATTCATTCTATTTATAGTAGATTTCAGCTATTTAGGAAATTTTGTTGAAATTTTGTGCGCTGATATTAGTTTGCATCTGGGGATGTGGATGTGACTGAGGTGTCAAAGCCCATTGTCTCAGTGACAGAGCTATAAGTTTAAAAATTACAAATGCAAAAGGTGCTTATAAACTGTCGGTGAACTGTATATTTGCAAGTTGTAGTGGACCTTTTCTAGTCACAGCTGATACTGTTCTTGCCTAAAGCACTCAGTATGATTTTTTTTCTACATAATTTATTTTTGCAACAATAATTTTGAGCTGGGGAGATAGCAGGGCAGCTTAAGTGCCTGCCTGGCAAGTTCAAGGACCTGGGTTTGATTCTGGTACTGCATGCCATGCTGGCCCTACCCCCAGGCACGCCCTGCCAGCTACGGAACCCAGGTGTGGTGGCATGTGCCTGTAATCCCAGGGCAGGGCTGACACAGGAAGATCACCTGAGTCTGAACTGTATAGCAAGACTCTGTATCAAAAGAATAAAAAATTAATTAATTAATTAGAATCTGTGGAGCTAGTTCAGTGGCACAAGTGCCTGCCTGGCAAGCATAAGATCCTAATGTCAATCCCTGATACTGCCAAAACAAAACAAAAAACAAAAAACAAACAAAAACAAAAGACATCAAAAAATCCCAAGAATTTTAATAGCATTCACAACTGTGAATTAAAAAAATAACAAGAGTGAGGTAAATAAGAAAAAACAAAGGTTTGCTCACACCCCATTCGGGCGTGGTGACCTGGAGATGCCACCAAGAAGGGAGAACAGCTCCTTGGTGAGTATCTGGCAGGTAACAGGGCTTGGAAACTTTTTGCAGTATAATACATTGTGAATTTGTATTTTCCCATATGCAGTCCTTAATATGAAACTATATAATAAGTCATTTAATATTTAAAATTTACTATATGGTTAATATGGCATAACTCTATGGGGTTGTTCGGTTGGATCATTTCAGAAGAAAATCAGCTCCCCATGATGAAGGTAATGACTATGTACTGCAAACATACACCCCCGAAACATGAAGTTGAAAACAGGCTAAAGGAAAAGCAGATCAAGTGGAATGCTAAAAAGCATTAAAACTATGCGTGTGCTGTCCATTCCTGCGCTTGAGCTTTCAGACACCTGTGGAGTCGGCCAATAGAGATCCGTTGCCACGCTGTAGTACCACTTACAATTTGATGGGTCTATGTCAGAAGTATGGGGCCTGCCGCACCTCATACCTCGTGAGCAGGGCAGTAATTGAGGGGAGAGGGGCTCTATTCAAGTGCGAGTGGATGCTGGCCTTGGAGAATAGTCTATAGCCTGCTCTAAATAAGGAAGCACTGGCATCGGAGGCATCTGATGTAGGAGGCCGGCGCACATCCCACGTGACCGCGAAGTGCTGATACACTGTAGCTGGGGCTTTGTCCCTCTTCTCGCTTGCAACATTGGAAAAATGTATCCAAAAAGATGGTTCCACGCAGGTCAGCTGTGACTCTCTTCATCCACTTCAACTAAAAACAAATTTAAGTCGCTGTAAAAATGGATAGCGAAGGCTGCGAAGGAACCCTGCGATGAACAAATTTATTTATTTAAGGTGTCAAAAATTATGGAGTCAGGTGAAATGCTACTAGCAAAAGGGGAGTGAGTGATTTGTTATATTATAAGTAAATCAGCTTGAGCCACTTGAGATACATAAATCTTAAGGAATTAAAATTATCCAATAAGCCATATAGACATGCATCTTTCTCAGATTTCTAGTTCCTATATGCCTGTTGATAGTCTTAATATTCAAGGTCACTGTTGCATTTATGAAGAGCAAAGTTAGGATTTAAATTTTACCCGTGTTTGTATTCTTTTTGCACTCAAGTCTAAAACCTATTTAATATTTTTAAAAATATTCTTTTCATTGGGGATGCAGATATTTGTCCAGTAGGACTGCGGTGCTGAGTTTGATATATATATATGGTGCAGCCAACTCAAGACTCATATGAAGCAAAAATAAGAGCATATTCATCATCTATTTTTCCTGATTAATCTCTTTAGACACTTATTTGTGAGAACATACTCTGATTATCATTACCAGAAGAAGCTTGTATGCTTGGTGTTGGTCATAAAAAGATGCCAGATAAGCACCTGCCTGACAAGCTCAAGGTCCTCAGTTTGATCTCCGGTACCACATGCATACTGGCCCTGGAATTTCCGGTGATCAGTGCTGGCCTGGAACCTGGTGTGGTGGTGCATGCCTGTAATCCCAGCACTGGGGAGACTGAGACAGGAGAATCACTATGAGTCTGAATTGCATAGTGAGACCCCATATCAAATAAATTTTAAAAAAGAGAGAAAGATATGACTAAGCTATATAACAGCACATCTCAGAAATATAGAGGAAGTTCCTATATATTTTAATTTCAGTTTTTTATTATGAATTAACAGTCATAATAGCTTGTGACTACACACAGTCCTATATATTTTACTAAGAATGTTCACATGAAATTTCCCACAGGTCTAACAATAAAATTAATGAGACAGGAGGCATGATCTTCCTTTTATAGGTGAAGTAAATGAAGTAAGAAAGTTTATATGACTGCACCAACATCACATAGTGCTGAGTAGTCTTTACTGTTTACTGCAGAAAGAGGCTTTCTCTCTCTTGCAATAAAGCGTGCAAGTCTGTAAGTCTTTTGAAGAAACAAAGATGAATAATATTAAAAATCACCATACATATAGCAGAAGCCCAAAATTTTTGTTTTCTATAGTACTCATAAATAACTGTCTACATAATAGTCTTTGCACATTCCTCAAAATTAATTTGCAAATAAAATTTTTTCCGCTCCTATTTTTAATAGCACTATCGACACATAAAAAACTAAGGCTGTAGAAACTAGGAGCTCTTTAAGCCTTTGGGACTAGTGGTTTCTAAGCCTGACTGCATATGAGACTGTCCTGAGAAACTCTAAATATAAAATATTGGACATGACCTTTGGATATTTTGGTTCACTTCACTTAGAGCACTCGGTTCAAGAATACCAAACCTGATTTTTTTTAACTCCACAGTGATTTTGATGAAAATGTCTCAATTCATAAGATTATATATTTTGTACAATATATAATCTTTTGGTGAAGAGTATGTGTACTGAAAATATCAATATTTCATGGAGAATATGCCCCTGTATTGTCTGTGTTGTCTCCTCATAAATATGCATTTCCTCTTTTGAATATATATATAAAGTCATGCTTTATTTCATTTTTATATTCATATTTTAGAATGAACTAATCAGCATTTGAATTTCATATTTGTCAACTATTTACTTGGTGGCTGAGTACGTTATTCAGCTAATAAGTAACTAATTTATAAAAAGGGATACTTCTAGGAATCTTCCTGTTTTTTTGAGAAGTTTATGTCAGAAAAATGTAATCAGACTATTTAGGACATAGCTGATGGCTGATACACTTTAATATTATAATTCTATCATGTTATATCTATTTTTAAGCCAAAATACCATTAAAGCAATTAGATAGGATGTGCTTTGAACATATTACTAAAATCACACAATATCTCACCGGGACTGATCTCCTGTGGATATACTATCTTTATCAACCTAGTACAGTAAATATACCTGGAGGGTAATTCACTCCTCAAGCTGAGTAGTAGTTTCACAAGTATGTTAAAATCTCCAACTGTATGTACTGCCTGCTCACTGTGCTCAGAATTAAATACATGCATGAGTTTATAGGCTGAGAGAAAATTATCTCCCCAGACTGATGAAGTAGCTATGAAGCACTAGTTGGAATGAAGCAAGTATGGTATAGAGCTCCTCATTCCTACTAATGACCATGTACTCTTTTTATTTCTTTCTCATTTGTTCCCAATCTGTTTTACTCTTTGGATTCAATAGAAAAAAAAATCCCAAATTCAGATTAGGTAAAAAAAATTTTTTTGATAAAGTGATGGGAGACATTTTTCTTCAACCTGGAATAATTGCATGGAGCTGATTATAAAATACTTCAGTTTGATGATTAATTCACTATGCAGATTGGTATGGAAATAAGTTGAACTAGTTTCTTTAGCTCTGTTTTTGGCTATTGCCTTATTAATATGACTGAGGAAAAAAATGGCCTTGATAATGTGGATCTTTCTCTTGAGTTCATGCATGATTGATGAAGTGGCCTTTATGTGCAACATAGCATGGATTGCAGAAACAGCAACTTTGGTCTTTTATGAGACTGAGTTTTACTACTGAGTTCCCCATAAATATCAAGTTATAAATAAACTATGTCTCAGAAGAACCTGCACTAGATTCCAGGCTGCTCGCTAATTGGCCTGCCACAGGTGGCTATGAGCAAATTAGATGACCTAATTGTGTTGCAAAGGCACTCTTGCTACAGAGGTACTCTGAAGATAGTGAGGAACATGTGGCTTTTGACCCAGAGGTTGTAGCACAATGGTATAGGTATTTGTTAAATATTGAACATTATGTCATTTCAAAGCATGCCATATCCTCTCTCAATGTGTTTCTAACTTAACTGTTACTATCAGTGTTGCAATTTTTTTCTTGCACCTTAAGTGTTGCATATGGATTCATATAAATGAATATAAAATATAAGCAAGGAAAATATAGAATATGTTACAGAAATATAATAGGAAATACTTTTATGGATCCTTGTTTCATGCAGATATTATAAATTATGATCTTCCTAGTTCTCTCAATAACTAAAACTCCCCTGAACAAAGTGAGAAAAAATACTATCTCATATTGTATGTTAAAACATGATTCTGTGTACTTATAAGAAGAGTGTATTAAGTGCTAAGCATGAATTATTACATCTGTTTTTAATGATCAAATTAAAACTTAAAGAAATAATATTCATGAAATGATTTTTATTTTTGTACATTGACATTGGGAAATAGTTTTGGTAAATGTACAGAAAGTTTCCTGGAATTTACAAAAAATTGTTCATGAACTACAATCCACATTTAGACACATCCGGGTAACTGTCTAACATTCTTATGCTTGCTGGGCCCGTGTTAATCACTTAAGTTGAAATTAACACACACAGTAGTGGGGTCAACAAAGACTAAAGACAGCTATGCTTCCCTTGCCATTAAGGAAGTGTTTTTCCCAAACGTAAAAAGAAAAGGCAAAGAGATTAGGCTGAGTCTCTACCCCCTTTTCAAACTGTTAACTCCATAGTACTTATTTGAAGGGTTCAGGAGTTCTTTTAAACTGCATCCTCTTAGAATTTAGAAACCTCTAAATGCAACCTTAATTAACACCTAAATTCTTTTAGGCGAGACAGAGACTTTCATTGCATAACAATGTCTAGGGCATTTGCAAATCTCAGCTTGCCTCACAGTTTTAGGGATTGCAATTCTTGTGACCAGAAATGCACGGGAAAGCAAATTTATCACAGTCTGAGAAGAGGAACCGTTAAGCTAAAAATGATCTCTGATTGAGAATAGCAAGATTAGACGTCTGGCATCTGTTGGCTTCGTTGTTTTAAAACTCCACATAGATGAAGCATTTTAAATCATAATGAACAGCACGCTCCCAATTCAAAGCATATGATTATCAAAACTTCAGTAGCATCATTTTACAAGATAACTAATTTTTAAATAGATAACCATTAAAGTACTTGACAAAAACAGATCAGTCCATACATGTTAAGACACGCTTTTACATGTTTTGAAGTCCAGCTGTTTTCTGTTCTTAGTAACAAAAATTGCCAAACTCTAGATCTTGAATATGCACTTTATATAATCTTTTCTTAAATGAAAGAGAACTTTGGGGGGAGATAATCATAAAGTTTGAAACAATAACGTCAGCTTTTGCTGCCATAGAACATTGCTATAAGTAATCTTTTTGATGATTTATTTTGGATGGATTAGAGTTTTATTATGTTTTTATAAATTATTATTAAAATATTACTAATAAAATCATCATTGCTATTTATGAATAGTTACAGTCCTCAGTCTCTTGTTACATTTGTGCAATAATTTGTCACTGCTTTGTTTGCAGAAAGTGATATAAAACCAGTAATATACTGAAATCTAATTTCCATTCTAATAACAAGTGAAAAAAACATTTGAAGGTGATGAATTTTCGGTGACGCCAATCACTGTCATATATTCTAGACAAGTGATATTTTTAGAGAGATTCTGAGAAACATAATGAGAAATTATGAAAGAAGATACTTTTTCCATATAGAAAAAAAACTGCTTGGCATAATTAGGTGAAGAAGACCTTCAACCTGATTGTCCGTGTACATGTCCGATACCTGCGACAGACTTCTCATACAATTTTTCAGTAAATAGCTAAACTATGATTTGTCTTCATTTATTTACTTAAAAATCTACTCCTCAAATCTGAATTTTCTATATATAGGGCTGTTAAGACAAAATGAAAGTTTTGTTTAAATATTTGAATGTGGTGTGCCGATTTGGGTCTCTACCTGTACATATGTGTGAACATACAAAGGAATATGTGCTTGCTGGTGATTTTATTTTTACTCCTTGACTAAGAATTTGACTCTGTTTGGAATTTACTTAATTTAACCACCCTACTTTCAGGTATATTGAAATTATAATTAAAAACCATTTTCAGTTTCAACCATGAGGCAGAAAATGCATTAGGTACCTTTATTGATCATCAATACATAACAATGATATGCTGCTCTGATTCTTATTTATGAGGGATTAACATTGGCGATTCTATTAGTCAACACAAGAAGATTATGGTATCTGACAAGGCCAAAAAACAGTATTCTTATGCAAAATAGTAGTATTTAATATAATTTTATTATCAATTTTGTTCTATGGGATATTAATACACCTACCTCATCTTGTCTAGGTAAACTGAGGTTGCTAAGGTGGTAAGAGAAGTGTGGTTAACTTGTATCAAGCTAGTGGCTGAGGAGGGTTAGTGTTCATGACTCTTAACTGTTACATTCTTCTAATGCTATCATAGATATATTTATTTCCTTCTGAAAATACTTATTTAGTGAAAATTATGTAAGTTTGCTAATCTCATCATATTGGTTCACCAAGAAAACCTGCAAGGCAATCTATGACGATTGGATAAATAAAAATGTTAAAATTCTTAAGATGAGTGACTGACCACAAATCAATCAGTCAATCAATCGGTCTACTGTAGGGCTCTTCTTTCCTCAATCAGAAGGTAGTATTTTGGTTAATTTCAGTGAATGACAAGTCTGTTTTGCTCTGCTTACCATAAGGATTTTCTGTGTAGAATAAGATATTTTGAAGCTTATTTTGACTTTGGCAGTTAAGATATGATGGTGAAAGAAATCTAACTAATCCCACAACAAAGCAAACCTGTAGTGCTTCTGTAGATCAGAGTGTTTTGCCCCTTCTTTTAGCAGTGTCCTGAAAGGAGGGATGTCCCCTGGCCTAAGCCACAATGCCTTATGTAGCTAGCAGCATATCCTAGGATATGACGTACTGTGTGATTTGAAGCATATGGAGAAGTGAAACAAAAAAAATCCAAAAAGGATGAAAAGTATGGAAAAAATAGAAGTAGACTGTTTATAACATATTATAATATTTAAAGAAATATTTAGATACACTAAGATGTACCAACACAATATGTTGTAACTAAAATATATATGGTGAGAGGAAGTGTAATACTACAGTGTGTTTGAGTCATCCAAACATTACCAAAAAGGAAATCCAGAAGAATAGCGAACACGTGGAGTACATAGAAAAAGTAAAACAAGATAAGAACCCTAATTACATATGTACCAATAATTATTTATTTTGGATTGATTAGAGCTTTACTAAGTGGATAGAAGATGAACATTCAAATTACAAGACAATCTCATGTTTATACAAAAGCAAGACCCAGCAGTGTACTACATGCATGTAAGAAAATTTAACCATAAATATACAAAGAAATATACAATAAAAGTAAAAAAGCTGTGTTATGTTGATGAATCAGAAAGCTCTATACAAAAAGAACCTCTTACTGCAATATGAATTTCAAAAGAGGTATAGTTCAAGCAAAATACCTATAACCAGCCATAAAGAGGATAGATGTTACATAATCATAACAGGGTCAGCCTAGCAAAAGGATAAAATAATACTAAGTACATTCATTGTATGTGTTAACTAAATACATAATACACAAGAATATCAAAAACTTCAAGTTCCTAATAATGACTTTTCACTTAAAAATAACTCCTTCAAATATGTTTATATCATTGGGAGCTACACGGAAACATACTTAAAATGGCAGATGGAGGCATAGTTCAGGATTACGTCCTGTGCTAAGAATGCTTGAGGCCCTGGAGCCAATTGCTAGCACTCAAAAGAAAGCAAAACAATTTTAACAAAGTTAGCAGGATAGACCATACAGCAAGTGAAAAACTGATCTATATTGTTAATCATAAACATAAAGCAAATTAAACAATATTCCATCCACTGAGAAGTATTGATGAGGATGTAGAGCAATTAGAATGCTCTTGAATTATTGAAATTTGGAGTGAAAAATAGTATGAGACTTGGATAACTACTTGCAAGCTCATAATGTCAAACATTTATCGATTGTAAGATGATGTAACTAATTGCACTCCTTTAATCTAAAAAAATTTAACACATAAACACAAAGAAATTCTTTTTTTAATTATGTATTTATTTATTTTTTGTGGAACCAGGGATTGAACTCGGGCCCTAGCACTTGCCAGACAAATGCTTATTCTACTGATGAGAAAGTCTTAAAAATATACGTTTATAGTAACTTGAGTCATCATAGCTCAAAACTACAAATGGCAGACATCCATTTATAGGAGAATGGTTGAAAATATTGTATAGATCTCCTGTGACTGAATGTTGCTTATCAGTAGAAGAGGAATAAGTTGTTGATTATGAAAAATATAGATGAGTCAAATAAGCACAATGCTTACCAAAATCAAATAGACTCAAGATAATAGATACTATATGATTTAATGTATGTGAATAATAAGAATATACATAACAAAATATGGTACTAGAAATATAAAATAATTCCTCATAAAAGGGATTATTGAGATAGAAGCTTGCTAACTGTACATCATGATACTGAAAATATTTACAGGTTTGGTTTTTCATGCAGACTATATGCTTGCAATGTTAAAACGCAGTCAAAATGGCCATATTCCCAGAGTTGTTATGTGGATTTAATGCAACCCCAATCAAAACACCATTAGTGTACCTCACAGAACTACAGAAAATATTTCTAATATTTATTTGGAACCAGAATAGACCAAAATAGAAGATAATTCTAGGGAACAAAGCCAGGCAAGAGGAATCATTATCCCTGACTTGAAATTACAGTACAGAACTACTGTGATAAAAATAGCATGGAATGGGAAAAATAACAAACTTGATGATTCCTGAAATGGAGGAGAAGATGCAGCCACAATTCCAAGTATATTCAGCCACCTTACAATGTCCACTGCAAGAAACAGAGCCTCTCTAACAAATGGTGCTGGAAAAACTGGCTCTCCACCTGACAAAAGGCTGAAACTAGATCCATGTCAATATCGATACTCAACAGAAAACTAGGACTAGAGGTCTTGTTGAACCTCTGCTGGAAGAGAGGATAGGTAGAAATCTTTCATGAACAGGGCCAGGTATATAGCTCAGCACAAGGTCCTGAGTTTGATCCCTGGCACAGAAACAGAAGAAGAAGAAGAAGAAGAAGAAGAAGAAGGAGAAGGAGAAGGAGAAGGAGAAGGAGAAGG
>NDGN011514219.1:10275-24805 GCA_002564285.1 Tympanoctomys barrerae
AAGAAGAAGAAGAAGAAGAAGAAGAAGAAGAAGAAGAAGAAGAAGAAGAAGAAGAAAACTTCATGAAAAAATTTGATTCTGTGAGAAATATCACAAAGAATCAACAACTGGGATTTTATCTATTAAAATCTTTTGCACAGCAAAATAAATCATCAACCCAACAGAAAACCTGCAGAGTGGCAAAAAAAAATCTTAGTTTTTCCTCGGACAAAAGACTAATATGTAAGACATATAAATAATTTTTTAAAATCCAGACTACCCTCAAATTTAAAGACTGAATTAAAAAAAGTATCTGAGATGAATATGCTTCTCTGAGATAAAGAAGTACAAATGGCAAATAAATATATGAAAAAATATTCCACACCACCAGCTATTCAAAAGATGCAAATTAAAACAATGCTGAGATTCCATCTTGTTCCAGAAAGAATGGTTATCACCAAGAAGTAAACCAGGGCTGGTGAGATAGCTCAGCAGTCTAAATCCCCTGCTTAGGCAAGTGCAGGGTGCAGGGGGCTGCAGTTCTATCCTCTGCACCACATGCTATTCGAGCCCCACTCTCAGGGTGGACTGAGCTGGCAAAAAAAAAAAAAAAAAAGAAAGAAAGAAAGAAAAAGAAAAGAAGAAGTAGTAAGCTAATAAGAAAAACTAGAGAGACGGGGGAAGAAGGAACTCTTCCCCACTATTTCAGACGTGTAAACTGGTGCAACCACTGGGGAAATCAGTGTGGATACTCATCAGAAAATTACAACTAGAGATCTTATTTGACACAGCTATTCCCCTTCTTGGTATCTTCCCAGAATAATTTGAAGCATTATACCCACAGTGACGTATGTGTACCCATGCTTGTAGCAGCACAATTTATGATAACTAAATCACAGAAACAACCCAAGTGCCCACCAACTGATAAATACATTAAAAAGATGTGTTTTTGCTTATACAATGGAAAACTACTCAGACATAAAGAAGGATACACTGGAAAAATAACTAAATGGGTAGACCTTGAGAAAGTACACTTAAGTGAAACAAATTTGATACACATGTTTAAATGTTGAGTTGTCTCACTAGTGTGAGAAATTATGAAGTGAAATGTAAATAAGAAATAAGTGAAATGCATAATTGATATTGGGAAATAGGAAAAACTTGTTCAAAAGGAAAGAGCAGCTTGAGAGGGAGGGGAACAAAGAAGGGAAAAGAACAAAATAAGGAAAGAGGGACAAAATGTTAAGAAACCTTGTATATAAGGAGGGGAAGAGGGGTGAAAGGAGGGAAAGGGAAGGAGGGAAAGAGGGAAATCAAGATATGTCACGTCCAGGTACAAATGTCCTCTGATGAACGTGATTATTACATGTATATCTAAGAGTACCAATAGGTTAATAAAAATGTGTAGCAGTGTGAAATAGGAAGGCAAAGTTCAAATGGGGAAGGGCACAGGGAGGAGAGGGCTTCTTGTACCAATGACAATGATCAAAAATTAAAGCTGGTTGAAATGAACATTTAATAGCTAAAGCAAGATGTCCATTCAATTTTGGTATATGTGCTGCCGAAGTGAGCGTGCAAAATGTCTATTCACTGGTGGTAATGTTTGTAAGAATTTTTGATGCAATCTATCAAAAATTCAAATAGCACTGTCACTGAATTTAACAAAGTTCCATGATACAGTATCACCACGCAAATTAATTTCTTTGACAATATATACTTGGAAAAGAGAATGGTTAAAATATATCAATAGAAAAAAATGACATTTGTAGAAATATTCACATTTGTTTAGAAATTAAAATGGTTTTGGCCACAGGGCAATCATGTGACCTTAAATACTCTACTGTAGAAATAGTTTCTAGTCTCATTTTTTCTAAACAACCAGTGTTATTTTCTAAAATGGAAAGAGTGTGTTGTCTATAGTTAACCTGCAATATTCTGAGCTTTATGTCCAAGGCCCCACGAAGGCACAGTCTATCCTCCCTAGACATGAGCTATCCATAGCAACACATAGAAATCTAAAAGTCTTCATGGCTGGAGTTTTAGAAGGGTGTGTCTAGGGAGATTTTCTTCCTTCTTCACTCGAAAAGCACACCAGGTACTATCTGGGTGTCTGCTTCTCCCTGGAGTCCTATCCCCCATGCTCTAGAACAGGGAGACTGGAAATTCTTCTTACCCAACAAGGAGAGAGTATTTATGTCTCTCAGCCATTCTCATAATTACTGATTTGCCATTTAATTATAATACTTATCCCAATACCAACTTTTAAAATTAGTTTTTAGGATATAATTTTCCAGCTATCATTAGTTCTTATACGTTCTTATCCGTATACCCTGCTCAGTACAACCATGCTTATATGGCTAGTTATATTAGAAAAGAAACATGTGATGACAATCACAATTCTGATTGAAAACATAAATTCCCTAGCTTTTCGTTAAATTCAAATGATAATAATCTGGAAAGAGAGTGCTGAGGAATCTAATATGAGAAAGTACGTGTGCATTTGCTTAATACATATTTCTTAACATATAAAACTGTCTAGGTTCAGACAATAGGCTTCAGAATTTGCAGTGGATTTCAAATGAAAGTCAATGCTGTTTAAATATTGGATGAACCTTTTCAGTGAAACAGGATGCTTTAAAATTGAAAGACACTCTCATTACAGATGTATTAAGGAATGAGTTCCATTTGTGCACGTGTTTTTCCTGATAGGAATTACGGGTCCCTATTAGGATATTTTGTGCTAGGTATTTCATATTATTCTTGCCTTGCAATAGCAAATCAAAGCACATGCTGAAAGCATATTAGAGTTGTTTGGTTAAAAGCATTAAATGAAGCATAAAGACCCAAGTGCCGCTGTGTCGCTTCTCACTATCCGTGTGATCTTCTCTCTTGTCCTGCACAATAGTGACGCTCTAAACGGGCTTTACAATATTTCTCTAGGTTGCAATATTGTGTCCTCAGTGCAACTTCTGTTAGAAGAAAGATCTTTCCATCATTTAGCACTCTTTGCTGTTACTTGCTTCTCTGTTTTTTAGACGGTACTCATAGGTTTCCTTTGAAATTGCTCTTGCTCTACATCTTATTTCCCAAGACGTATTTTTTCTTCTGCAGCGTGTGAGCTCTCTGAGACTCCTCTGCCTTTGATATAAAGTGTGCTGGTAATACTTGCTTTGCAGTTGCTCATCTGGTTTTCTTCTAAGTACTTAAAAGCATTAAAATAGCTTTTGAGAGAGCAGTGTGGAAAACAGTAATTAATATCAACATATTTTATAAAAGTACACACAAAGGCACTGCCAAAAGTCTGCTTCTCTAAATGTGGGTTAATCCTAGATAATTCAGACATTATTTATCCCCTTACAATTTAATGTTCTGAGCCGGCCAAATAAATCAGCGGATTATAGCTACGGCAAGCAGGTGCAGGGGCTGGGGTTCAATCCCCAGGCCTGCCAAGCCAGCCCCACTCCCAGGACCTGCTGAGACCATGATTGAGACTGGGTATGGTGTGGTGACAAGCGCCTATAATCCCAGCTCTTGGGAGGTTGTAAACAGGCGGATCACTATGAGTCTGATCTAGTACCTGAACACCCTGTAGACCCTTCCCTGAAATGAAAAAAAAAAAAAAAGGCAAAACAATTTAATGTACTAATAGCAGCAACTATTCGTTGCCATTTATTAAACATGTAATGTATGCCAGGGATGAGCTGAAGCATTTTAGGTTTGTTATATTATCCAAGCTTCAAAATTATCCTAAGAGGCAAGTGACATTATTTGAATCTAAAAGTAAGGAAACTGAGATATCAAGAATTTGCACAAAATGTAGCAAAGTCAGCAACTACACACAGTTCTGAATGGCTTCCGAGACAAAAATCAACCACTTTCTGTAGTATGTTGTTACTGAGACTTTCTCTCTAGTACTTAAGTTCTTCTCTATGATTCTCTTCAACATAATGGTGAGAATGGTTGGCATATTAATATGACTAATTCATGAAAATCTACTTTACAAAAAAATAAACAGGCCTGTATATTATAGGAGGAAACCATAGGAGTATAAATTAGAGGAGGATCAACTAAAATGTCATGTGTCATCTAAATGTGGCCCACTAATAAGACATATACAGAAAATCCATCATGAATTTCAAGCCAAGACAAAACATACTACTCAGATAGCTAGGGCTGCCCTTCCATGACTCTGACTTGATGGAGGATGCCACTATCGTTTCTTCCTCCTGTGAGTAGAGCAGCGGCAGTGCTTAGATAGAGCAGCAGTTTGGTGAGTGTGAGGACTAACCCAACTCTAGTGAGAGCAAGAATGAAAGCAGAGAGACACTGGAATGATGGTGTAGATCCTCCTATCAGATCTTAACTGCTTTGTCTAATTTTTATCATTTAACAATAGAATAACAATTTTAAGTCATTGTAACATATCTGAAACAACCTGAACAAATGCAATCAGATTTTAAATTATATGTGTATCTTCAATGAATATATATTTATATGCTATATATAATTATATATATAAGGGTTCAATCCCTGGTTCTGCAAAAAAAAAAAAAAAAAAAAAAAAGAAGAAGAAGGAGGAGGAGGAGGAGTATTGCTATGTTGAAAATAATTGTTTTCATAAGTCCTATGACTTGAATTATTTTGACACAGGATCCTCGGAATTTTACAAGGAACACTGCACGTCGAGTCCTGGCTGCACACCTGAGATTCTTATCGCACTGCCGAGTGTGGTCTGCTTGTGCAAGCCTGGTCCTTGTACAGTACTACCAGGAGAAGATCTGTGAAGATTGAGTAACAGATAGACTTTTTCAGTTTTACTGACTTTATAGTATTCAGCACAGTTTCACTAAGATATTGCTGATAAAATAAGAGAATTGGCTGTTTATGCCCCTCTAGCTATTTCTGTTCCTCAGTGCAGGATCTGTGACTGAGATATAAACTGCTTTGTAAGGGATGAAAATTTCATTGTATCTGCAATTTATAATCATATAACCTTTGTGTATCTAACATTTTACCAGAAGGCTGACTCCTGCCTCCTCACCTAAGTTAGTATTTCTATGAGAAATTCACTGCAATGCTCTAGAATTCAAAACACATGCAAATTGTTATATTTCATCTTTTATGTGAAAATTTACACAGATTTTAAGAATTAATATTTATAAAGTGTAAAGCTATTTTCAATTCATCAAATATTAGAATTATTACTTTTTATGCATACACTTGTTAATTTTTAAATTACTCCCTCTGTTTGCTGAAAATGTATTTTCTTATAAAGTATTAAAGACTTTCATCATGTAAATGTGAAAATAACTTTAATCCAATAATACACAATATTTATAAATTTAAGATAGTTAATATCATCTTGATCATATTGAACTTGATGATAATTGCTTACTTTGGGTAAACACTCTTCTATTAAAATAAATTCCTGAAATATGGAAAGCACTAATTTGATGTGTTAGGTTAGTTTAGGAGACTAACTTGTCTGAATTTTAATATTCATTTATAAAGAGAAATAGAGAATAGATTTCTATTAATTGATGGGTAAATGTGTTTGATGTGTTATTTTAAGCCTAACGTAAGCAAAATTCTGTAACTATTGTTCTGTTTTTTGTTTGTTGGTATTTTTTGGTGGTACCAAGGATTGAACTCAGGACCTTGCGCTTGCCAAACAGGTGCTCATGCCACTGAGCTATATCCCTGGCCAATAACAATTCTTATCAAAGCTTATCAATGATTAACACACATGGAAGTGGCTAAAACAGAAGGATAATACATGAGCTACTTAAAGTGGTATCTCCAAAACTTTCTTCAAGCTATGATTTCAATCTGTGGCTTGCTATGTAATTTAGAATGTTCTTAAACTCTGTACGTGGCACAGGCTGGCCTCAGGGCTGGTGTGCATCACACTCCCAGCCTTAATAGTCTTAAAAACAGTCCAAAGTTGCTGCTGAGACCCAAGTCAAGCTCTTCACAATGGGAACCAGTAAAATATTAAAAAGAAAGTTCAACACTTCCGTAACACAGGGTGAAGACTACCATTCCCAGATGATGAAATGTGGACTTGGAAGGAAGAGGACCAAAGCATGACTGAAACACCACAGAGCAACTGTTACAAATATTAATGCTTCAGGTTCATGTTCAGCACTTGGAGTAAGCTGTGGCTAGATGTGAGCTCTGAAGGGCTTCTGTAGCCGTGTAGCACTGAAGGTTGCAGCCCACATGGACTTTCTCTTGGGAAGACTATACTCACAGACTTTAGCTTCTCTATAACTTCTAATTGTAGAAAGAACAAAGACATCTCTGGAAAGGGATGGGAGTAAGTGTCTAAATGTTCTGGTCACTCACCTGTGCAGTGGATGGTTCTCCGGATTCCATGGTCCAGGAGGTGCTGATCACAGTATAATCTCAAGCTGCTGTTTCTCTCCACAGAGGCTTGTCGGCCTGGGTATTGATTCTCCATGTTCAGGCGTGACTCTCTTCCTACTGGCCTCCACCACAATCTTGATGGTTCTCATCTGCTGCACTGACTTCCTCTAGGGCTTGTTCTGTCTAGTAATTTCTGTTTCTCACTCCCATAGTCCAATTAACTTCCAAAAGCCTCCTCTCTCAATCCATGAGGTTTGGGAGACTATTTTATATCTATTCTATAACACCTTGAAATATGATGTAGATATTTTTTATTATTTTCCTTTTTAAGTATTGGTATTGCATGGCTTTGATTTGCAGCCAGCTGGTATAGCTTTTCTTCTCTCTACCCCCAGAACTCCTCATCTATTCTTACTTTTGAGCTGCACCTGATAAGTTCTTCAGAAAATATTCATTGTGCCAATCAAGTTTTTATGTGCTGATGACTATTTGCCTTTCTTCAGGCAAAAAAAAAAAAAAAAAAAAAGAATTCACAAAACAGCATACTGCCCACTTGTATTTAAAGGTATCTTTTTTGAGTCCTTCATTTGAATATCAATTGTACTAAGTTGTTATCCTTGACCTTGGTCTGGCAGATGTATTTGCAATCTGGGATCTCTTTCCTCTCTATAGGAAAGGTGAAAAAACAGTAAAATGTGTAATAGTCAATAAAATATATAGTAGCTTCTTTTCCTGTTGTTTCACTTATAAGCTAACATGCACACACATGTAAAAACATCCATGCCCACACACACATGTGAAGTTGGGATCATGGTCCCCTTAAATTTATGATCTGTCCTGGGCTCGTCTTGCATCTGTAACACAATGACTTCCTGCAATTTATTACAAGGAAGACTGGAAGAAAGGGATGGATGAATCGTCTTAAATCTATAAATATTAATAGGTATCTAACACTTAAAACCGTCAACTTTATTTTATCTGAAGAACTCTCTAACAGCACCACCACCACATCATCACTGTAAGCACTGCTGCCGATGAAGACAAGGACAAGTAGTTCAGTTCTTCTCAAGGCTGTGAATGTGTTTATTTTCCAATGTTCTCTATACATAAGGCTTCTCTTATACTTTGGGCATATGCCTATAAAAACCCTGTATGTATAAAAGGAAATCAATTAGTTGTAATGATGAAAATATTTGCTTCATAAGACTCCTTAGGGAGCCAATGTTAAAGGCTCAGGATGATGTGTAATTAGCACATCAACTGTAGATGTGTTCTGGATGATTTGTGATTCTTAAGCACTGTGAGTCTCTAAAATATTTATTCTTTATCATATTTTCTTCTCACACTTTATTTAAAATTCCATAGTGTGAGTCACCCTTTTGTATTCACCTGCACTGTGGTCCAAACCGTCTAACTTCTACTTCAAACTTGATCACATGAAGATAGACAATGACTATTTTATAACTTGAATAAAATAAAGTCCCCAGTCAAGTAAAAAAAAAACTTCCAAATTGAAATTAGCTTCAGAACACAATAAAATAAAATTCATAGTTTGACCCTTGCTTAAACTTTCTGAATTAAGTTCTATGATTGTCTCTTGCACATTGTGTTTTTCAGATGTAACAGCTGTGCAGGAAACAGCAAGCTTTGTCTCTCCTTGAATTTGTATTGGCCCTGGCCTTGGCCTAAAATGCCTTCCAATGACTCTTTTTGCCCTTTTTATTTCACTTCCACTTACACCTGAGAAATACCACTCCTCACTCCTTATGCTAAAGTTTGATCCTGTTAATCTAGTAGCTCTCAGCCATTTCTCTCTGTTCATTTTTTTTTCTGAAATCATTTTTGTATTAATTTAATCGCTGAAAATCTATTTTCTCAGTAGGCATAATCTTCATGAAAGACTTCATTTTTTTTGTTCAAAGGTTTATTCCTAAAACTTCAAATAGTATCTTTCAAATAATGTTTGCTATGTTTTACTTACATAAAAACTAGATATTCAAAAGTTATTTCTTTGACTTCCATCTGCTGATTGAATAAACTATACTTTGAGAAATTTTTTAAAAATTCATACTGGACCTTTACTTCTTATGGTGAGAAATTTTATGAGTAGACAATATCTGTTTCTGCAGAAGAAGTAGAATATTCATTCATTTCACTGAAAACTTGGAAGGAAATAAAGAAACAACATTGACTGTTCAGAGACTGCACAACATCTCATTTTATTAAGGATTTTGAAACATTCATAGGTTGTTGGCCTTAATAATATTTCTCTCTTGTACAGTATCTATTAAAAAATAGCATATTTGAAATTCTGGTAGGGTCAGACCTCATTTGTAAATTGCAATTGATTCTCATGTAAAGAAGCTAAAGATTTGTTTCCTGTTCACTGTACGCTGGCTAAACTTAATTTTTCCCTCAGTCTATTTGCTGTTCTAGTGTCTGCCTGAGTAGAAATCTATTGTTGTTGTTTTGAACCCTTTCAAGGGGAGTAAACTAAGTCAGCTGAGTGACTTTTCCAGTAAGAAACCACAATTCATTCTAATTATTTTGAACTGAACAAGTCATAGTGTCTCCTGTGGCTTCTTGTGCAACAATCCCAGCACTTGTACCTGCACTCCTGCTTTAAAGTGAATGTCTCTTGTGCTTCCAGCGTTTCCTGAAAGCCCATAAAAGAGGGCACCTTATCCTTTTAATTATTGATAAGTCCCTCTTATATTTTGATATGATGAAAAATACATCGACTCATTTTCATGGCAATGCAGAGAGAAAAATATTTGTCCTCCTTTCTCTGAGCCTTTAATATGGTAACACTCATGTTTTGAAATTCTGTAAGAGATATGATGTAAGCTAATTGAGATTCGATTAGTACAGCACATGCTTTTTGCTATGCAGACGCTAACTGGGGATCTGTCTATTAGAAATTACTCATACCTGGGTGAGAGCTAGATGAATAGTAATTTAGACCTTGAAAGACACACAAGACTATAAATGGAAGTAAAAGAGAGGCTAATGGAAGATCACCCAAGAACTTTTCAAAATTCCCTAATGAGAAACTCTAATTTTCATATTTGACATTAAGACTTATAATAATGACAAGACCTCAAGACTGAGTACAATTAGATCCATAAAATGCACTGCAAATATCTTGAAAACTACCTATTAAACTGAACCTTTGAGCCGGATTTGTCTCGTTCTCTTGTAATGATTCACAACATGAGAAATTCTGGGTTTACTTTTTTTTTGTTATTAACAACCAATATAATTCCACATTATGTATCTAATTAGGCATAACAGCCAAAGTGATCATTTTAAAACTAAAGACAAAATGTCACTCCCTCTTCAAAACACTGTCAGGACTTGTCATTCTCCTGAGAATCTTTCGCAAAGCCCTCAGCTTCTAAGCGTCTCCCTTCATTCTCCCCTCCTCCTTGCTTGCCCCACTCCCTCGCTTTCTGTGTTCCAGAGCTGGCTTGAGGTCCTCTATGGCCCAAGGCCATGCCTTGTGGCTGTCCCCTCTACCAGGCGTTTCTTTGCTTCTTTGGTGACAAATCTGTCTTTATTAAAAGTATAAGTATAGCTCCTTCCCTCCTCTTACTTTTCTCTTCACAATAGTCCTTTTGTCCAAGAAATAGTCCCTGAATAAACTGCCTACAGCAGAGCACTTCTCATCCTGAACTGACATCATATCTTTGTGGTTACTTTTGCTCTATTTCTCTTAGAACTATAATCTGACATCATGAAGGATTTCACTTATCTTTATGTCATATTTTCACCAGTTATGTATAATTTCTGAAGTTAAATGTTTTGAAGTTTTTGTTCGCTGACTTTGATACATTTTAGCTAGTCAAGTAAATATCTGTCCATTTAGTGAAAAATTTCTGAACAGTTGTCTTCTTGTTTTATCTAACTGAATAAGTTAATTAGGTGCCCATTAATAAAAGAACAAAGTAACAACTTCTTAAAAATCAAGTGTAGGTATTAGACATCATTTCACAATAAATCCCCTTTAAAAATATTTTCAAAGGACTACATTTCAAAAAATTCTCAGTTAATCTCTTCCAATTTAAGATAGTTTTGAAAGTGTGAAAAGGAAGTATTAGGACAAGTTCATTTATTTTGTGAGATATTTTGAGCTAAACATTTGTGAAAAAATATTCTACACTGGATCTCTTCTGTAAGATTCTCTCTTCAAATTGTATTTGTTCATTTATTTTGTTAAGCAGAAATAATCATTAGCAAAAGAGTAATTGAAACTAGGTTCCTTTGTGTAGTATTATTTTCATCACTTTTTATTGCAGTCCAAGCAGTGAAAATTGCAATCAAAAGCATATTTTATTTTAAACCACAAGAACATAATAGGATTACTCTACTATTGTTAGCAAATTGGTGGGCACCCTGTGTGGAACTTAAACAGAAACATATACCATAAGCAATTTTACATAGATGCTATTTCTTTAAACTTTTAATTCCATAAACTTGTACTTTTGCTGTCAGAGTGACCTTAAGATGTTTGCATAGATGGTCGGTACTGTACATGCATTAGATGTCATATGAAAGAATCAGTTAGCCGCTATTAGTTAAGATTTCTAATATTAGTATTGACGTAATAGAGTAACTGTAGGTACGGTTGGTCTTGCTATTTGTTTACCTATTTCCTGCCAGGAGATACTTAACAAAACTGTAAGTTTTACTTAATAAGCCAACGTTTCTATCATCAGCAGTGGTAGGGTGGTGGTTACAATTCAAAGAGGAAGAAATAGATATTTTTTTTTCTACTGCATTTCCTCAAAAGAGCCTGTACAAGCAGCAGGATATTAGAGATAATACTAACTCAATGGGAAAATTCCATTTACTGTATCACAACTCCCTGCAGGTTTTGCCCAAGTTTACCACAGTGAAAATGCTCATACTCAATATTATTTAAGTCATAAAGCAATTGGTTATTACAGTTTGCAGAAAATCACACAGAATAAAAGAGAATAGACTACATGGAGTTTTTCATATGATTTTCATTGTTCAAGTGGCTCCAATTTCCAAAAGAAAAAAGATACCTAAATAATCTACTTTGAGCATTGAAGTTCTTATTCATATTTTTCTCAAAAGATGAAAGATTAGGGCTGGTAAGGTAGCTTAGCAGACTAAGCTCCTGCTTAAGCAAACTCAGGGACTGGGGTTTGATCTCCAATATAACTGTGCTGGCCCTACCTCCAGGCTCACTCAGCTGGCCACAGAGTCCCAGAGTCCAGGTGCAGAGGTGCACACCTATAATCCCAGCTCTTTGGAGGCTGAAAACAGGAGAATCACTAGGAATCTGAGCTATAGAATGAGACCATGTAGCAAATACATAAATTAAAGAAAAAATAATGATGGATTATCTGAAAGCTATAGCTAACAGAACATTACATTATTAATCTCTTTCTCCTGGTCTGTTGGAAATATATGCTATTAATAGTGGGTAGTATTTCCTGATATATGGTAATATGTACTCATACCTTATAAAAGAACAATACATGAAATTTAGAGAATAAGTTTTTTAGAATTATGTTAATGTACTATTTTTTACTTTTTATTCTGGTGTCAAAATATATAAGTAAAGCTATATTTTAAGGTTTTTGTTCTACTATAATCATATATCATCACTAAATAAAACAATTCAAAGCCTGAAAATTTATATTGTGTTTTCCTATGGGTGACATAAGGAGTTAAACAAATAATTACTAAGAAAATAGTTGAAGAGTGAACAAACCAGGCTTAGGGCAATTGTTTACATTGTTTATATTAAATTATTTGTTCAAAGTCATATGTGAGATATAATTGCTACTATTTATAAAACACATGTTCCAGTTAATTACTACCACATATCAAATTACTCTGAGTTATCACCTTGAATCGAGAATTATGTACTTATGTACATATTATGTACATTATGTTTTTTGTATATTTCATGATTGTGTGGTGGTCAGGATTCTTTAAAGTAATTTAGCTCCATGGATTATTGACTTCAGTCCACAGTAGTTACTCAGTGGGTTGAGGATAGATACAGAAGGTCAATGTAGCTTTGCTCAAATGTCTGATGTCCTTGCTGAGGCAGTTGGGAGGCTTGGTTTCACTGGGGGCTGTTGATCACACGGTCTACATCTGGCCAAAGTATCATGATCTGTAAAGGAGCTAGAAATCTCATAGACTATCAGGAAACTCCCAGATAGAGGTGGTCAAGAGACAGTCACCTTTTTATTAAATCCTAAATTTAGAGGGTGGCTTTGATATTTTCTCATACTCTATTGGTACCAGGAGTACTTAGGTCTGCTGCTATCTAATGGAAGGCAACGTAGACAATACCTCCCAATTGGAAGAATAAAAGTTATTAATTTCTAATATGTCAAATATATATAATGCATATTTACTCTCGATAACATTTCTGAATGAACCTCAGGCATTGTGATTAATTGTAACAATCCCTTGAAGATATTCCTGAGATGTAGCAGAATGTATGTTGTGAAAATGTCACCACTCAACAATTCTAAGACCTTGTTTCATCATTCTCTCTTTCCAAATGTGTAGTCCAAAGTCTTTACATTTGACCAAAAAAGAAAAAAAAAAAAAGAAAGAAAAAAAAATGAAAACAGAGACCATGAAACTAGCCTTGGTCATTCTCTGACATTTACCATGTTTTGTATAGTACTAGTGTTCATAAGATCACATACGTTATACAACTGAGATTTTCATTTTTTATTAATTTAATTGAGAAACAGCAATGAGACAGCTTCAAAACCGATCAATAGGACAGTTTCAACAATCAATACACTGCATATTGTTATCTTACCAGTGATCATTCTAGTACAAGATGCAGACATGATATCCTGTTTACAAACACTATTAGTACAAATTTTTCTTTCATTGAACTAAGAGAAAGTAGCTGTATATCTATCCCAATATTTTGTATATACAAATACAAAATAGTCCTTCCTTTGGATCCCCCCCTCTTGTTTAGCTTTGCTAGTGATGGGTATTCCATTGCCATTTAAATTTTGTGGGTGTGTTAATTCAGCAAAATAACCCCACATAGTCCAATAGTCCATAATAGTAGTGGTTTATCCATAGGACTGGCAACATCAGAAGTTGTTGACCTGAGCCCTTCATAGCTCAGCACATTAACATGGCCCTACCCTTTATAACTTGTTTCCATAATTCTCTGCTGGATTGTCAAGACCAAGTTAAAGCAAGACCTAAATAACAAGAAATGTAACTTTTGTATGTGATAACATCAGTCAAATCCCTTCAAGATTTGTCCTGTAACCTTTTGTTAATTGATACATTGTGTCAACTTGGCTGAATCAGCTCAACAGTTCTTAGCATAGGGCCCAGGAATTGAGGAGGGCTTCCTGCCACCCTGCCCCACTTCCAAGTGGAGAATTCTCGGTCTTTGGAAGAGCTTGATCATGGCAGCTTCGCCACTTTGGAGTAGCTCTGATCTTTAGTGTGGAGCGCTGGTCGTCGCAGTCAGCGTAGAAGAGAGAGGCTTGATGGATACCACAGCTGCTGCTCCTCCTCTGCTCTTCATTGTTTTGTGCCACATGAACTGTTGTTGTTTGCCCTTGTAGCCAGCAGAATATGGACTGAACCCTCCCATAACTGTGAACTAAATAAACCTTTCCTTCCTTCATTCTGAATGCCGGGTATTTGTCCCAGCAATAAGTAAAAAGTAACTAAGACAACCCTGTACCTCAGTTTGTAGATCCTTTTTCAGTGTCAGCCATGTGGATGAGTCATGGCCATTTCTTGATCAATCTGCTTTCTGTGAAAGCCTGAGAGAATGTTTTCTCTTCATAGGACTCTCCTTAGGCACACTCTACGTCACATCGTTCACGATGCTCTGTGGCCCCATAATCTCCTTGATCAGAAAATTTGGAACACAACTGAGTTACATGATGTTACAGTACAGGTTTTCTTATGTTCTGAGTCTTCACTGAACTTGAAAGGCTAGAGCCAAAAGGTTGGCTGTCTTTGCAGCCCTTCTTTTTCTCTAATATTGGTCTGCAAACTTAGGTTGCTAACCCTCCAGGAGAGAAGCTTATTATTACCCTACAATGTATGCAGTTGGGTTCAATCTCACTATCTGTCTGAATATTAAACATTTTAGGCATAACATGGAACAGGTATTTTCCATCTAGTATTGATATGT